>BJBW01000722.1:61891-73616 GCA_004320125.1 Scolopax mira | reverse complement strand
GAATGTGGATGCTAGATTTCAGCTGTAATTTAGAAAAGGTCTTGTTCTTCCTTCTGTGAATAAAAATTCCTGCCAACACGTGACCCAATTTTCAGATTCAGAGTAAATAAGCAATACTGGAAGGTAATAAAATGAGGGACAAACTAATTAGTTGAAAGCTCTGGTAGGAACTGATTTTTCATGTGATACTTAATATTTCAGCCCCTTGCCTTCCCCACAGGCTTTACCACTTCAATCTGAAGAGCATCATTGTGCAAAATTGTCCTGGTGTCATGAACTGTTCTTCTTCTCCCCTGTTGCACTTCTGCGTCTTTGTGCTCCATCCAAATATGTCTCCTGGTTATGTTGCTCTGTCAGGAGCGGTCTAATAAGTTGTAGCCTAAGCACTGATGAGAAGGAAAACAACAACAGCAAAAAGCACACAATCCTGGTGTAATGGTTTCACCTGGTAGCTGGTTTTGTAGCTTGATCATGACTGGAAGATCATATAGCAGTGTGATTTAGCAGTTCCTTTTTGGGGTTTTTTTTCCCCCCCCCCCCCCCCCCCGTCTCTTAGTCATCTTTTTGCACAGGCACTATAATTTTGTCCTAGGAAACATGCCTGTTGATAATGGCAACTAGGCAAAACCTGGAAAATTATCTTCCCTCTCTTTAAAAGAAACACCTACCTCATGGGGAGTTGTGCATATACAAGGACTTGTCAGTCATTCTAGTGAATCCTCCAGTAAAGGGCTATAAATTTCAAGACTGTTGTTTTTGTTGGCCAGTTCTTTGAATCATTTGAACATACATATAGATCCTTGTATGCCAATCCTTGAAGCTGAATTTTGAAACTGGCAACCAGTCCTGCAAGGTAAACATCCTTTAATTCCCTTTTTCTTTAGTTATGACAGTCTTGATGTGTTTGCTTTTCCCCCATCAGATTACTTTTTGAAATATAATATGTTGTTGTCATCAGTACGGAGAGACTGTGAATAGATCTGAGACTTGCTACTAGCTTGAGAAAAGATGTACATCATTGTACATCCTCATTTCTGTAAAACCAAGTTTCAGTTGTCCTGATCACCTGCAGTAACACCCAAAGGGGCACCTTTACTGGTACAGAGGAGGTCACAGTCAGTCAAAATCAAGCTCCTCCAGATTGGAGAGCAGGGTATAATGTTAATACCTGCAGGGTGGTGGGTGGATGTGAAGGGTCTGCAACACCTGTGACGTATAAGGAAAACAAGAGAAATGCAATCTGCCTTTGGACTTGGGAAGGCACTGATCCGCCCTCAGAAGCATGGGGGTCCTTCTGTCTCAAAAGCTATTGAAAAACCAAATGCTGAGATCTTTTGTGTATTTGATTCAGTTCTGCTAAACAGGGATTTCACTCTCTAAATCTAGGCCAGCTCTTAGAAACATAAACCAGAGATCTTCTGCATTTAAAATAATTAATTTTCTACCTGTTTATTTTCTAAACTCATTGCAAAGTGGCCTCAGTGAAGCAAGAATCTTGCGGTTTGTGTACCGTTAACATAGGAGTGATTTATGTGCAAGTACAGAGAGCAAGGAGGGACTAAAAAGGAAAAAATGAGCCTTTGACACTTAAGAAGTGATGGCAGGTATGTGATGAGTGGCACAGTGCACACTGAATCCTAAGGAACACCTGTGAGCATCGTAAATTGAGTGGAAGACCTACGTGTTGGGCTGAGCTGGTGCATAATTGGAACCCTGGAATGTATTTGTGTAGTCTACAGCAGGCGTACAGAAATATGTGGACTTGGCAAAAGCAGTCAGTAGCGTCAAATAATTATGAAATACTTGAAAGCCCCAGGTAAATAACCTCTTCAGAATTGGCAGGCTTCAATGGGTCATTAATTATTTTGTTATTTCCTCCTTTATACGGTGAGCTGTCGTATATCCCTTGTGGAAAATCCAGTGAGGCAGTCAGGGGAGAATGCAATCAGCAATCCAAGCAATAAGAACAAAAAAAAGAATGGCACTTACAAATTTTCCTACAAACTCTACAGTCCTTTCCAATTTCAATCTGATAGAAAGGATTTAGCTGAGTAACTTGGCTGGGAGAAGTGTAGTTTTTACAGGCCTAGCACAAAGCACCAATACATTTGGTTTGCTGGATGTGTAAGCTCTAACAATAATATTCAGCAAATTCGATTCTTTAATCATTGTGACCATAAGAACCAAGTGTTTGTAATGTTCTCAGAATGTGTAGAGAGTAATTACATCGGGTTTTAATAAGACTTGCTGTGAATTGTTGACCAATGATTCACTATGGGGGGAAAAATTAATTAACTTTTAATGTGAAAAGTTATTGTTAATTAAAAGTTGTATGAAAAACAGCTATAAAATGTAGGGAAGGTGGACAGGTTTTGAAATTACTAAAAGGGCACATAAAAGAAGGGAATAAGATATGCTTTTGGCCTGGATTTTGTACTACAGGATATATACCTGAAAAGCATATCCACGGTCAGATTCTGTTCTCCAGCCATGAAAAATCTGTCCCAGGAGGATGCACACTGTGACGGATGACAGTTTGCACCCATGGATGTAGAGACAGGAGTAGGCTGTGGGACCAGTGGATGGGTTGGATGTAGAAAGGACATTTACTTTCCTGACCTTCTATATGTTTGCCTCTGAGGAGCTTACAAAGAAAAAGACTGTGAGCTGAGCAACTGGTGGGGCAGCACAGCCACTTGGAAATGATGCCACTGTGGCCTCAAGGTGCATTCTAGCCCAAGCGTCCGCCAGTATGCTTCTGCCTTCATCCATGTTTCCCATCCCCTTGGCAGCCTTTGCTTTCCACACACACAGTGGACTTTTTACAGGGTATCTAAAAAAGCCTCCAGTTATGTGGAACCTGGAGAGAAAATGCCAGAAGGAAGCTTAGGCACAGATCCCAAAACTGACTGAAGTATAATTTACAGTCCTCAATGAAAAAGATAATTATAATTTACAGTCCTCAATGAAAAAGATTAGGATCTACATTTTCTTCCTACCCTGAGAGGTTTGGATAGAGACTGGTGCACTCTTTCAACAGCTGCCAGTTCAACATTAGCACACAAAAGAGAAATAATATGGTGTTTTTTTCTGGATTTTTAGGGAAATGATTTTGTGCGGGGAGTATGAGTTGAGTGGAAGGCTTCTTTGTGAATCTCGTTCTTAGGCGCCTGGTTTCCCTACAGATTTTTTTGTCACTCTAGTCAGAGTTGTGGACCAGGCTTGGAGGACCAAGCACCGTAAGTTAAATAACGTAACATCACCACTATGGCAATGAAGTCTTCTTTAAACTCCAGACCTGTATTTTCCTTCACAACAAATTTAGGAGAGATTAGCAGGGTCTCAAGTTGCAGGGGTGTCTCACCAGGGCTCCTTTTACAGTTTGCTTTCTCCTTTTACAGTCCAGAAATTCATGGGCCTTGAGTCACTTCATCTTACGTGTCTTGTTCAAATCATTATAATGAAATCAGCAGGGTTAAATCACGCATTACAAAGTGCTTTTCCTTAATCATCAGTTTATCCAAAGGGCTGACAAGTGAGCTATAGCACTGGATAATCCAATGCCCATCTTCCCCTCAAGGATTAGGATTTATTTGCTTGTAACTGACATGCATCTACTATCTCATTTTGATGGTATTTGTGCAAATGAAACTAAATTCATCCCCATTATATGGTAAACTCCTATGAAAATATCTTCTTAAATTTTCAAATAAATACTGTGTATCTCTATAGTCGGCTTAAAAAATCTCAGTTCAGTGGTCTGAAATATATTGGAATATAACACATTATTTGTGGTGTAAATGCTTTACAGTAAAATATTACTCACTTAACTCTATCAGGGGGTCAGTGACTGGAAGTGGAGCTATAATTGTAGTCTAACTACTTAGATTAATTTTTCTGAACAAAAATGAGCTTGAATTTCTTCCCAATGATCAGTATTTCTTAAAGGGCAAATACATAATTATAATTAAGTCACAGTTTTAATTTAGCTTTGTAAACACAATACTTGCAGTTCAAAAAGAAACCCATGCGGAGCTTTTAAAAGATGCTCACAGAATCCTGTGTCTCTTGATTGCTGAAAGCATCTCTAAATATTAAATCAATACACACATATGTATGACCTTTCAAAGAGCAGTTTGTATGTCATTCTCAGTAGCCCCATGAAAACATTCCAGATAAAATGTCAGCAGTGGGATCTTTTTTTTGCATAGCCACTGATCAAAAGTTATGCTTGCTACATGGTGCTGTGAATGTGTTGACCTGAGCCACACAAGCACAGCTGCACCAACAAATTATAACACTAACCAAAACTAACAATTTATTTTATTTTCTTTTATTTTATCATTATTCTATTACCTAAATCACATCATTGTGTGATCATTAATAAGGACGGGTGAAAAATAATGTTAGCTGGAGAGGTTATCTCACAAAGAAAGATCACAACTACCAACAAAGGAAATGTTTGAAGGCAAATTATTTCTAATACTTTAATTCCCTCACATACAATTAAAGAAAAATAATAAGAAAAGTACTTACAAAAATTATTGGTGCCTAATCAGTCTACACTGGCCCACAGTTATGCAATTGCATCTGATCTCATCAGAGCACTGTAGAGTCTAAACAAAGTTTCAGAAAGGCTGGCCACCCAAGCTACACCTTCTTCTCCTACCCCTTGCCAGCTTGCTGTGAGGACAAGAAGTTCTGGATTGGCTCAGGTTTTGCCACCTTGGGGACCAGTTGTGAATTATGTCTTTCTCCTAGAAATTATGGAAGCTCTATGTGTGTGTGTAATATTTTTGGTAAAGTTTTGACATTAGCCTTTGAGAGTCTTTTTTTCCTGAATCATACAGGACCCTGAACCAAATCCATTCTCATCTTGGCTGAGTTTGTACAATGACTTCAAACCATTGTACTTGTTTTTCACTGGCAATGAACTGTCAGCCACTGCACCCATTTTTTTCATAATTCTACATTTGATTGTAATCGTACTTCTTAATTTGGCAAGTACCTAAACATCTACAGTCTATTCACTCATCCTGTGCCTATAATCAATAATTCATTCTCTGAATATCTCCATAAAAATGGCAAGGATGATGAACATTTTCTTACTCTCTCGGTTTAAAGTAAAATCCATATTAGTTTCATCAACTGGCAATTATTAAAGTACCTTACTTAACCAAGAATTGATTTGATTCTGACAAGTTCTTAATGTCTTTAAATTGTGGTAAATAATTGCTATCCATATTCAGCAGTTCAGTATACCTACCAACATAAGCTGATTTTGTTTTAGTGGAAGACATACTTATAAAACCTTGCAGAATATTGTGTAAAAGCCCTCAATTGCTGACAGAAATGTCTTGTGCTTTAATGCATGTGCTGGACTGGGTATACAGGCAACTATAGCAATAAATGGAGACAAGGCAAAGCACAAGGCTTGGAACTCAGAAGTAAAATCAAGTTGCTGATTCTCAAGTTGACTGAAACTTAATATATGAGAGACATGTCTCATCCATATTTCTATTTTTATTCCCTAATAATCTGAAAATTGTTATATAAATGCCTACCTTTCAGAAGTCCTCGTGGGTTCAGCATACCTATTAATAATTCAGGAGTTTGAAAGGATAGCCTGTCAGTGACATTAGCTTGTCATAAAATTGGCACATTTTTTCTTATGGCTATGGCTGTATTACATATAGCTCATATACACAGTAAAACTCCTGCAGTAGATATTTAGCTCAGCTGTTCAGGCTTCTTTGTTTAGTGCCTTCCCTCCATAAAAGCCTGTGAAGCAAAGAGGAAAATCTGACAATAACTACATATTGAGGGACTGTGCGTAGGATAGGCTTTATCTGAAATGTAAAACTGCCATGGAATAATTTAAGGAATTTGTTTGGGAAAGGTAGTCAGTACAAAGACCTCACAGCTCTTTCCAGTTTTGACTGATGTACAGCTTGATTTGGCTGTCACAGAATCACAGAATGATATGAGGTTGGAAGGGACCTCTGGAGATCATCTAATCCAACCCCTCTGCTAAAGCAGGTTGCACAGGAACATGTCCAGGTGAGTTTTGAATGTCTCCAGAGAAGGAGACTCCACCACCTCCCTGGGCAGCCTATTGCAGGGCTCTGCCACTCTCAAAAAAAAGAAGTTTCTCCTCATGTTTAAATGGAATTTCTTATGTTCAAGTTTGTGCCTGTTACCTCTAACGATGTCCAGCAATGGACTTCTGAGTAAAGGACATTAAACCTAAATAGATGAGATTAAGTATGAACTGAACTTGTAGAGTAACGGATTGAGGATTTCTAAATCAAACTACGGTTCTTAAATCAAATGTGACCTTGCCTAACAGTCTGTCCCAGGTCTTATTTAAAAGCTCTTGTCCCTGTTAGAAAAAGTGTCTGTCTTTCACTGCACAATATCCAAGCAATGAGACTTATTGTAAAGAGCTGAGCTGCTAGGTATAAGATAGAAAACTTTGGAATAAGGAAACTAGAACTTGTTAATGTTTTCTGTTTGTATGGATGGCATTAAAGCTGTCCAGATCTCAGAAAAATAGCAATAAAAAAAATAATAAATCCTGTTTCAAACTCACAGAAGGCAGGTAGAGAAGTGCTGCACAGATTTAGTAATTTGTTTATTTAAAATGGCAATGTAAGCATGAATTTCAGCCATCCTGCTGGAGTAAATTGTACTAAAGTGGACAACAAGTGTTGTTTAGGCCCCAGACATAAGCCTCTTCCCAGTAGGACAGCTTACACAAGCCTGTTGGAAAAATGCTTGTATTCAACAACAAATTTAGATGCACATTCAGAAGTAAACCTTGGTATAGTCTGAAATGACGAACAGTCACTTGCAAAGCACATATTGTAGAAATATCCTGTAAAGATACAGGAGCTCACATTAATCATGTGAGCTAGGACAATGAGTGACCTTTTCTAATAAGAAATGAAACATCTAAAGCAGCCATTAAATTTCACAGCAGCCCTATTTACTGTACGTCTGTGGCATTCATCATCACACAATGTAAATGTCCTCAGACTGCCGACATTTGCCAATCATCCTTCACTGAGAGGAAAATTGGTCTGAAGCTTTTAGAGCACCGCTCCCCAAATTCTGGCAACATCAAGGCCATTATAGCTCCTTTGCAGCCTCAAAATGAACAGAGAGCAGCTGTTGAGGAAGCAAGGTTAACAAACCTTGGAAAAGCATTAGTGCTAATTCCTTTTTAGCACTTTTCTAAGCCTGAAAGTTGAAAATAACTGTCTGACATGGGCTCACCACTTTCCTAGGAGCCAAATCTCCAAAGTCATTGGTAAGATAGATAAGGCTTTGGCTTTCAACAAAAATTCTCATGCTTGTAGATCTAATTCATGAAGGATTTTTAATAAACAAAGGCTGGTAGGTACTGAGATGTAGTCATTGCTTTAAGCTCTGCTGTTTAGTTTCAAACTCCAGACAGAGATGATAATTAGAAATGCTGTCGAATAAAGATACCATAATTCGGTAGCTGGGGAATGTGTTCTCCTGTTGCACTCATAAACTGTCTCTGTCACCTTGAAAACTTGGATGTTTACTACTCCTTCAAGACCTTGTCTCACTGGCATATTTCTTTTAGCTACCCTATAAGGACATTCGGCTTTTGAAATTAGACTCAGGCTTTCTCAGGTTCACAGAAAAATGATGTTAAAACAGCAGCTAGGCTTATGCAGATCAGGCAGGGGCCTTGAAACCATCAGTGGGTTTTCTTGATTTCTTTTTTTCCCTTGTTGATTTGCCCGGTTCTGAACCGATAGTCCCCCCAACCGATAGTTGATGACTAAGAAGCCATCAGTGTCCTCCACAGCCACAGCTGTGTCTTGTTTCACATCGGCACCAAGGAGCTGGTGGCAGGCTGTGTTTTGCAATGTTAGGCTTTACTGAGTACCACTGAAGTTTCATGCTGGTTTAGGTGTATAGAGACAGTCCTTTGCCACTGATGGATTATCTACTTATGGCTACCAGCAGGTATGCCCTTGATGCAATTACTGTTTTAGCTTACGTGGCATTTGATGCGGCTGACTTGCTTGAGAGACTTGGAAGAGTGGGATGATCTCGACCTGTTTAGAAAGCCTTCTTCCATTTTTCTCTGACAAGTCTGTTTATTAGGGGCTGTTTACTAGGAACTTTACCTCCTCCCCCAAGAGCTTTCACCTGAAAAACTTCTGTTAAATGCCACATTTCTTCATTTTGGTAAGCATATATGTAATACTGTGTCACAGAAGATAACGTCCTTTTAGAGTGTCTTAAATGTCAAACATGAATGATCTTCTAATTCAATGAAAAATGGGATTTGAGCCAAAAAGGACATGGTTCAAGGTCCTTCTATGAAGGAAGAGAAGTGAGAGTTGTAACTTCTTAAAAAGGGGACACCACTTTGGTGAGAGGAAAAAGCTGCATGTGTAGCCTCATAGATGGACGGCTGTCACCCCTTCTTTAGCTTATAGCACTGGATTCAGTCTCAGATTTTCCTTTCTTCTTGGGTGCTTATTATAGTTACTGAAAGGAATGCCTGTGGATAGCAAATAAACCCAGCTTTGGAGGGGAACCAAGTCTCTGTAATCCAAGTTTTTGGTTTTCTGTGATATGGATTATTGCAATCCTTTCTCTTTGGATATACCGAAACAACCTCTGTGAAAGCTTAGCTGGTCTATGATGCCGCTGCACATCTTCCAAACCAGACAGCTAAGAGAGCTATCAGTCCAGTTCTCCTTTGCTTTTCTTGGCACCCACATGCAGTTCTTGCTTAGACTGAAAGTGGTTTTCTTCAGTTTTAAATCCTTGAACAGAATAGGTCCTGGTTATGTCAGTGTTCACCTGCCTGTGGTGTCCAGCAACCAGATTGGATTCACTGATTTTTCAGTAAGCAAAACTAAATTTGTCTTTTAAGACTGAAATTGACCCTGTGAACACTACAGGCAAGTTGTAACTAACATTCATCTCTTTATGTCAGCCTCTCTAACAGATTGCTAACATGTATGCTGGTGACTTTAAATTAAAATCTTGACTTATGTAAGGCAGTATGGAGTAACAAAAGGAGTTCAATGAGCTTGTAAGTTTAGGGCAAGGGTGGACAGTTTGTGAGTAATGCACAGTGCTTGAGAAGCTCTAATGCAACCTGTGTGCCTTGTCCTGTGGCAAGTAACAAACTGTTTCGATCCAGGAGCTGATGGAAAATCCAGACCTTCATTTATGAAGGAAGCAGGTCACCACTGAGTACCAGATCACCTCGGTCATCCCAGCCTTCCCCATCCTGGAAGAGCCCTGAAGGACCGCAGCCAGTCAGCATGATTTTCTTCCCTGTGAACCACTGCTAGTGCTTCCCCACCTGACTGGTCTGCAAGTGCTTGTGCCTTAAGAGAGAGCACAAGGAAATGACAAGGACCCTGTCATCCCACTGAACATTTGTAAAACCAGATTCCTTTGTCAGAAGAACCCTGAGAGTTAGACAGATGCTTTCCATCAACACCACTTTTAATAACATTTCCAACAGTGGCAATAACAATTAATTGAAATGAATGTGTGCAAATACTGACTGCAGTCTGCAAAAATTGTAATTAATTGGATGAAATGTTTGCTTTTGGCCAAATCTGAAGACTTGGATTCAGATATTATTTTTTTCATTCTAGTGTGCTTGCTTTTCCTCTGTGGCTCAGAAATCTCAAGTGAACATCCACTGTTAAAATCCCCTATAGGCAGGGATTTCACAGAAGAAAATGTGCCATATGATTGTTGGTGTAATTTGAAAGAGAAGTTGGTTGCATAAAAGAAAGTAGCTAGCTGACTCTAGTTATGAAGCTTCATTGCAGGACTCCTGAATAAAAATGTCAGAGTTCTGTATGACCATTTTTACACCAAAATCTGACTTGCTGGCAGATCATGCATCATAAGCACTTTTTGCTAAGAGGTGAGAAGACATTTTCCAGACAGTTAACATTTTCCAGACCTCTGCTACTTTGGGTGAAGAGTGACAAATAACACTACACATCAAAAAACTATTCTCATTTCAGTCCCCGTTCTTTTTGACTTTTCTCTCTGTGTCCAAAATATAGAAAAAAAACCAAGCACTGCCACAAACATGAGACAGTGGAGAAAGAAAGGCTATCAAAGAAAGCCTTTATAAGGATAGAGTTGCAGAGGTGGGCTATGGCAGAGGTATAAAAAGATTCAGTCCTTATGAAAGATTCAGTCATTGCATCCATACACTCCTCACTGTATCAGCCATGGTCCTTCCCTGTCCTAGAGCATCAATGAGTGCTGTAAAGTTTTCAGAAGCTCAGACCTTGAACCATGTGCACACACAAAGCAACTCCCATGTCCATGTGCAGGATCTGTCAGTGCTGTTTTTCACTATGAACAGGATTGTTTTCAGTTTATATTTTCAGGGATGTTTATGTTCTCAGGGATACTACCATTATGCATAGAATTTTCTTACTTTGTAAGAAAATAGTGGGAGTTCTCCACATGTGAGTAATGGTATGGTTTTTTGCACACTCCTCTAATCCATCCAGAAGGCACCTTTTCTTTAAATACCATTCTGTAGTGTCGTTGTTATTCAGATCTTTATGCAAGGAAATACTGAATTTGAAAACACAATATTTAAAGTAAGATTCGATAGGAGAAAAACATATTTGTTTTATTCCTTTTGTTTTGTTTTAAATTACTATTGTGAAGATCTTCCTTTAGCACAAATTCTTTTTAGCACTTGGAGGAGCTGACCTTAGCCATCAGTTTGATTGTAAAGAGACCATTTTTCTTCTGACAAGCTTGTGAGCATCCTAACCTATAATTCACCCAAATTTGTGAAGCATTAATTCTCTCTGGCAGCTCAATCCATTAAAGACAGTAAAGAATTTGGATCAATTAATACATTCTTTTGACAGACGCAGTAATGAAATTGCTACTTCCATTCTATTTGCCCTTTGACGTATGAGCCCAGATCAATCCCAAGCTGGTAAGAGGGACCATTTTTATGTCTGCTACCAGCAGAGACTAGCTATTTTCTCTGCATTCCTGATTTATGTCCCTGGGACTATCACAGTAGCATATTAATATTTCCAGAATTGTTCTGTATTTCTATTAGTAAAAATTTAGCATTTCACATCTCTTGGATATGAAAATGGTACTAGCCTCAAGGCAGGGAATGGTGCAATGTAGAACTGTCTTTTCACTCTTGGTGGCAATCAGAGGTCTTCTCTGTAATCCCTGTGGTATAAGACTGTGACAGGGACTGTTTACTTGTGCCTGAGTAACTCAGGTGTTCCCCCATCACCCAGGTACCCATCAGCTGAGTTTCTTAGAAAGGAGAAATAGAGACCTCCAGCAGGCAGAACCTAAAACCATGTAGCATTGCAGCTGGTTTACTGGACCTCCCTGGCTTCTCTCTCTTCTCTTCTTTCTCCCTAGGTTTTGTGGAGCTGAATTAAAATGGCCTTTAAACTCAAGTCATAGGGGACCAGGGGTGTTTTAGAACTTGCTAATGATTTATAAACATGTAAGTTGGCTTTGCTGAGTTACTCAGCTTGTTTATTTGTATTTCTCTCCTTCCCAAATCCCCTGAACTTCTGCATCTCATATGCTAAAATTTGATTTTAGAAGATGTTTTCTCTAGGTTTTTTTTCTGCTATGTTGTTTGATTATAAAGTATCAAATACCTTGTTTTGTCTTGAATTTTTGCCAAGCCCAATAA
>BJBW01000722.1:9842-61735 GCA_004320125.1 Scolopax mira | reverse complement strand
GGACTCCGTGACCTCTCTCAGCAGCCTGTTCCAGTGCTTTGTCACCCTCACCCTAAAAAAGTTTTTCCTCATATTTGAATGGGACTTCCTATCTTCCAGCTTATGCCTGTTGCCCCTCATCCTATCGCTGGAAACCACTGAAAAGAGTCTGGCTCCAACATCCTTCAACCCACCCATAGATGAGGTCTCCCCTCACCCTTCTCTTCCCAGGCTAAAGAGCCTCAGCTCTTTGAGCCTTTCCTCATAAAGGAGGTGCTCCAATCCCTTAATCATCTTGGTTGCCCTACGTTGGACTCTCTCCAGTAGTTCCCTGTCTCTCTTGAACTGGGGAGCCCAGAACTGGACACAGTACTCCAGTTGTGACCTCATCAGTGCAGAGTAGAGGGGGAGAATGACCTCCCTTGACTTGCTGGCCACACTTCTGCCTATGCAGCCCAGGATTCCGTTGGCCCTCTTGGCAACAAGGGCACATTGCTGGCTTGAATGCTGCTGCAATTAAGAAGTTCCTCATTTTTTATTTTAATTTAAGTAGTTATCTAGATCCATTCATCCTGATATTGGTGTGGTGACACACTGTCTGTATGATACCAGCCACCATGGTAACTAAATGTGTGATAGCTTTTAAACTTCTACAGTTACACTGGTAGAATACACTCTGAAAGGGAAGTTTTATCACAAAGAAGCTATTTGTGGTCTACCTCAGAGTTATATTTTAGTAGCTCAAAGCAGTAAAAGGTAAATGTACTGGTAATGATTACATGTGTAGATGATGCAACACAGGGAGGTACAGGCATAAACAGCACTGGGTGGGAGGACCAGAATCATAGCACAAAACCAAAAGACCTTGAGAACTAAAGTAAGAGAAATGAGATCATAGATAAAAGTAAAGAATGCGCCACTAATTTTTGCAGCAACGTCCTCAAAGTCTTACCAGTTACAGATGGCAGATCATGATCTGCTATAGGTAGATATGGCTGTGAGGAAAACATGCACAAGGTGTATCTATTTGGCACATTATTTCTGGCAGATAAAATACAAAACATGACACTATTGTGCAAGGCACTGGCACAGTTCATTTGAAAAGGTGTAACAGTAGTGGTTTCCTACATGAAGTGTGAAAACTGGAACAAATTCAGAGGAGAGATACCAGCTAAAGCCTAGATTGTGTCTTACAAGACCCTGTTTTGCAAGAGTACCATGTCAGATATAGGCAAGTCTGAAAAGGGATATCACTATTCATGCACCATGGAAGTAAACTCTGAGAAGGAAGAGAAGTTACTTAAGCTAGCAGAGAATTTTGGCAGTTTCGCGGAGACAGAACTCAGACCAGAAATTAGAATCAGCTGGCTTATAGTAAGAGAAATGAGGTTTAGTATGATCTTACATAAGCAATAGGTATTTAAAAAAAAAATAAAAAAGCAGAACTGTTCTGAAAATAGTTTTTCCTAGCTTTAAGAAAGCATAGGGTGATATTTTCTGTGACAGTGGGGTATTGAACCTAGATCTGGTCAATACCATTTTCTGTGTTCATATATCTATATGTTATTTTGATTCTCATTTACATCTGCATTCACACTAGGAATAAATTGTAATCATACTTGAAATTAAGGTACAGATGTTTTAAGCACAGCAATCAGCTATTTTGTGGAACTAACCCTCAAGAATTGTTACAGATGGTTTAAAGAATTCTTTTCAGCAGCAGAAGTCTCCCAGTCCTTTCTCTTTCCTGAAAGAAGATTTTATTTACTGAACGGAGAAGGTAAAAAAAACCCCACACAGATGTGTACACACACAATTTGGTTTTAGACTTCAGGCCCATTCAGACTTTTATTGTAGGCATGTGTGATTCATTCTACATGGAAACCAAGTGAGTTATAAATGTTAAAGTGAAATCAAAATAAGCTTTTAAAATCCTTATTTATTCTTCCTGTTTTGTATTTTTCTCAAAGCATAACTGAAATGACATTCTGAACAAGACTACATAATGCTGCTCTTTGCCTATTGAAAGGAAAAGACATTCCTCATGTTTTGTACATTGGCTTAGAAAGCCTAATACCCGATACATTTTCCTCATTTCACTACGGGGATGTACATTATAAAATGGTTTTAGCTTCATCTCCAGAATAATTCTATTCAGAAACAGCATTAATGAACTGTCTACCGCCTTTATCATTCATTGTTAATCCTTTTCCCACTCAGTTCTTGACCCATCTGGCATTTCAGTATCATAGGCATACTTTGTCCTTTATAATGCTGCTTGTGTACCTTTATATATATTGTGTACCTCAAAACCCAGGATACTTACACCTTCCTCCTGAAAGAGCATTTTAATAGATTACTGAAAGTCTCCTAAAGCTCCTGGAGTCCTGGCAACATCTTTTAATGAACCAAGGGCCCTGTCTCACTCTCTACTGGACTTTTGGACACATCTGTGTTTTTACATTTTACACTCAGCAGAGACAGCTGAGTATGTCAGCAGTGCAGTATTTGTCAGTAAGAAATCCCAAATATAACCTGGATTTAGACAATGGCCCAGTATAGATGGATTTAAAAGACAGCAGAAGAAATCCTTTTTTTGTGTGCGTGTTTGGTAATTGTCTGCTTGACTGCAGTTCAATACATGGATTTCAGCTGGGAGTGTAAATTTAAAATATCTCAGTTGTATTTGTCCTGAAAATGCCATTTCCTTTCCTTTAATGCTTCCTTATTTAATACCAGTGTAAACCTTGAAACAAGAGTCTTTCTACAGGTGCAAACATATTTCTGGAATGGAAGTAAGCGTGGAAATAATCTTTGTTATGTATGGATTAACATAGCGCAAATATGACTTAAAGCCTGTGTGTGCATTTGGAAAATTGTTTTACTTAGGTATCAAGAAACTATGTGTGTATCTCTTAGGAGGCTGTGTGATGAACATAAATGGAAAATTGAATTTTCTGACACTGGGGTTTCTAAAAACCCCAGCTTGTGTCTGAGATGAGTGAGGCAGAAGACGAGCTATATTTTTGGTGTTGGGTTTTTGTTGTACACCACGATCTGAAGAGAAAGCATTGTCATTTTTCCCACCGAACACTGATACGCCATGTAGACAAGCCTGACAGTATTGCACCTGCAGTTGTTTTGTAAGGTGAGGAAAACTACAGGAAACACTCAAGGAACTGTTTAGTAAATGCAAAAGGAACAGATAGCAAAGATGGGATCTTGAGAATGAACTTGACCTGGTATGGGCTTGAATTCTGTGTTGTAGGAGAAAGGAGATGAAGTAAAGAAAATATACCTAAGGAAAAATTAGCCACTAAAGAAGCAGGCACTTGTGCTGGAGTATCAGAGCAGCAGCCTAGCCCTGGTGGGACCGAGCCTGGAGCTCTCACCTGCTTTGGAAATGAATAAACCGATTGACCAAGCTGGTCTGATGATTTTATGAAGCGTGTGGTGGCCTCTACTGGTGAATTGAAATGTTACATGGACATTTGTGCCTTCTCAGAAATCTTAGAAATTCTGGATATTCACAAGGTAAAGCTTAGAAATGTTTAATATCCACAGACCAGCCAGTTTGAGGTCCTATCATGGTTATCATCTCTTCTTTAATGCATATGTGGTGGTCTATTAGGTTATGTCTTTTAATCCAAGGGGTTTTCTCTCCTCAATTTGACATGGGGTTTGTATGCATCTGGCTAAATATCTACATTCTCTCCTTTTGGGTGGTACATAGAAGGATCCTTGAATTATTGCTGATCACATCTGCCATGCCCATGCTTAGCACAGAATACCACACTTTGTCCTGGTGCATTTGTATGTCTTTTGGTGGATCGTGAAGATAATGCAGTAAAAACTGATTTCAAATTGTTTCCTGAATCACTCTTTTATTGCTAAGGCTTTATGTCTTTCTAGTATGAATTCATTTTGTGCTTCTTACCTGTGCATTCCGCATAAGATCATTTGACATTCAAGTAGTTCTTACATGGTCTACTGTAATTTATTACCAATGAAGAAATAGTTAATGGGTATTTAAGAGGAGGTTACTGCTTGTGCTCAAACTCCGCTAACACTTTATTTGCTCCTTCATTGCTAATTAATTTGCTATATCTTCACAGAGATCTACTGTAATGCAATAGAAGTTCAGTCATAACATTTAAATTAAATTACGGGAGCTTAAATAAGCTGTTGATTTTTCCTTCTCTGATAGGGCTAACTTGCCATGAAGCAGTAGCTTTTCATTTATTTTCAAAGAGCAGAGGCTTCTATGGAAACAGAATAACTAAGGGGGCTCGAAAAATGAATGAAGACTGGGACATGAGACAGGGAAACAGAACTGGAGCTTGTTAACTCCTGGATCTACCCTTGCAGAACTGATTGGAGTAAGGGGAGTTTTCTAAGGGATTTCCTTCAGTATTTCAAGTGCTCAGATTTCAGAATTCACACTCTGTTAGTCTAGTCTCCGGGGCCTCAGGAAAGACATAAAGGTCTGGGTCTCAGTTTCCTCCTACACAAAACAAAAGGTGGAATTTATAATAAAGACTACTTTGTAAAACATTTTCATATTTATGAATAGCATCCCAACATCACAATTTATTGTTTCGTGAAATTTGACCCATATTCTACCATCTACATCTAGACTTAAAAATGTCTCTATCATGTCTGTGTTCTCACTTTGGCATCAATTCAAACATTAACATTTCAGAGTTGTAGGAGGGAGGGAGAACATAAAGAAAGACTGAAAGCTTAACAGGAACAGTGAGCCTCAGACACTTCTTCATAGGAGCTACCTAGGTATATGGGAGCTCTAATTAACCAGTTACAGGCCATTGTTTGAATTCCAAATATTTGCATTAATGGGTTTGTCATCAGGGTTGGCTACTGTAATAGCTGAAGAAGGGAGAAAGGTCACCTTCTTTCTCAATCAGTATTGAAACTGTCTCTTCTATTACTCTTAGGACATGTAAGAGAGTACTTGCATTACCTGGAATCCTCTTTGGAGTCCATGTCCAGATGCTGACTAGACAGCACTCTAGTGACCTGCATAGTAGTTTTACAAACTATCTGTGACCTTTCCTTGTCAGTATCTCTTTTTCTATGTCATGCCCCTTGTTTTTCCCCATCATACTTAACACTGCCCTAGGAAAGCAGGCTTTGTATTAGCCCTGCTGTGAGAAGTGGGTTGGGGCAAACAAGTTCAGGTTTCCATCCAGCATGAGCCATTCCACAATTCTGTGTCTCCATGAGATGATGAATCACTAGTCAGAAGCTTAAAGAAGATCAAACAAACTTATTGTAATCAACAGCCATTTCATAGGCTGCCATGTGGTCAGTTCCTTGCTCAGCTCCTGCAGGTGGCTTGTGTTTTGTGTTCTTATATCACTGTCTTCTCTGCAATATCACCGTACCAGCAAGAGGACTCCCATCCAGTTATAACTCCCAGTTATCCTTCTTCTCCAGTGACAGGAGAGGAGAGGGATGTGCAGTTGGAAATGCCCTGTTGTGACACATAAGCTGAAAGGGTGGATACGTTTATGTAAGCTTTCATAGTAGATATATTCCTTGAGTAATTTCTCTGCTGGCAAGGTCAAAACAACTCCTGAAAAATTAAACACACTCCTTGCTGTGAGAGCTGATAATCACCTCCAATCACACCACCATCAGTGAAGACATTCCCATTTCTTTGGTGTGGGTGTCAATGTCTGCTCAGACTCCAGAGCCAAGGCTGTCTAACTTTTTTATGTGCCATCTTGGAGTTTCAGAAGCTGAAGAACATAGAAGGGTCACACCTGCGGGGAGGAGCAGACGGGACAGGTGATCCAAAACTGACCAGCGGGGTATTCCATCCCACCTGCATCATGCTCAGTGTAGAAGCTGAGTGATCAAAAGGTCAGCTATTTTTCTTCAGTGGCCAGTGTCTGAGAAAAACTCTGGCTATTCGTCTGCCTTTGATCCTGTTCTGTGTTTTCTTCAATCCCATTCAGCCATCCAGTTCCCATCTGTTGCTGAGTCCCATCTGAGAGTTTCCCAGTGCCTACTGGTGATGTGATGGTCATCCTGGAAGCCCAATACTGGTTTTGTATATATTGAATAAATGTCAGTATTTTCTTATTGGCACTATTATATTTTCTTTTAATATTAATATTTCATTAAATATTTTTTAGTTTTTTTCAACCGAAATATCTCTCTCCTTATTCTCTTTCTGCTTTCTTTTGGGAAGGGAGAGATTAAAATGGAGCATCTGTTGTTTGCTTAGCAGCCAGCTCAGCCTACACCATAGCCTTCACCAACACAGTAAAGCAGTGAGTGGCTTTTTGCCATCCTAGTGACCTGAATTGACTCACCAGAGGATGGACCAGTCACCGGCATCAGTGCAAGGGAAGCAAACCCACTCACCAACTCTGGTGGAAGAGCTGGAAGGGAGCAGTTTGATTTACCCAGATGGGGAAATCTCACCCAATCTGTGTCCCCTGTTTTGGCTGTGGTTCTGTCAAATTTGATGGCAGACCCGTGAGAGTCCAAAAACTGGAGGTATCTTACACGGGATAATTATTTTGCTGCTAGCTTTTCAGTAATTTCTTTCACAACCTACACCCTGTGCCATTTCTAAGGATGACAAAGGTTTTTCTTGCAACCTGCCCCATGTTCTAGCAATCAAATAGCTCTGTTATTTCATGCAAGAAAAGCCTGGTAAGCCCTACAGTGCTGAATTTCTCCTCCCTGTTTTTGCATTGCTACATTGCTCCTTCTCAAGAGGATGTGATAGAAAACAATGTTTAGCTCGATTTCCTCTGAACCAAACCAAAATGAAACCAAACCTGTCACAGAAGAATAACTCAGTGCAAAACTGATAATAATGAGGATGGTCTGATGAGCAGAAGTCTCTCAATCACAACATGCTCCCCACAGGACAGCATTTTAATGGATACTGCATTGTGAATTGTCTTGAGAAAAGGCTTCTGGCCAAAACATTGACATTCACAAGCAGCTGCTGCACTCAGAGAATGTAGGTTTTAATTATCTTGGGTAAAACAATCAATTTGAAGTGCAAGGCAAGTTAGGCTCCTGAATATTACTGATCACCTGGAAAATCACAATGAATGTATGCTTTTCTTCTCAATCTACCTTTCAACCTGCAGCTCATTGCCTGGGCTGTAACAAATGCATTAGATTTTGCTTAGCAAAGCAGCACTGCTGAAGAAAATCCATGAAATGGAACTTGAAAGAAAGTGGATTACCTAAATGAAAAAAGGTATGCTATTGTTAGTCACTTGCTCCACATTCATTTCATGGGGATTTAATATACTTGTGTGTGATCCCCAATTATATAAAAGTCTATCTACCAGTATCTTACCATCTACAACTGAACAACCGCAGCTATTTCTTCTTGTTTCCTGTCATATTTTTTAAGACCAACACAACATGATGCCTTAAATAGCCGGAACCATGTACACCAACACTAAATATGTACATACATTGCCTTTTCCCCTACCCTCTCCTGCTAGAAACCATAAACACCTATTTTGAAACTCCTAGTCAGCGTTGTGTGGAAAGTCCAGCACTTGCTGTGGGTAGATGCAGGCCGATGCTGGCACAGTAACACCGGGTGGCAGCAGTGGGTTTTCAGCCAGCAAGTTGAGCTGTCGTGAGGCATTTTGACAGAAGTAATGAAGACATAGAAATTAATTTTGTTTTGATTTCTGAGTAGCGTGCTTGGCATGTTATCCAACCCCGAATTTCTTCAGTTTTTCATTTGTTCATGCCCCACAGTCCTAGATTCCTTCTTTTAACTTAACCTAACGTTGTAATTGCTGTAAGAATGACAGACTCGTCGGGGTTCAGGATATGGGAGGATGTGTCACGTATGTATAATCTGCTGAGAATTTGTGATTGTTGCAGTGCTTGGTAGCTGGAGGAAAATTGGACAGTGATTTGTCTTTAGGGTATACGTCATGTTTGTCCTGCTCTTTGTCCCTACTTAACATGTCGGAGTTGTGACAAGCATAATAGAAGAAACCCTTTCAGAAACATATTTTGCAATTACTGCAAACTTTTCTGGGCAGATGAAAGACCTGGGGAGCAAACCACCTACTAACTGTTGTCTTCTGACAGGGGGTTTTCTTCACTTGGCAGGTCCCATCTGAATGGGCATCACCTGGTACTTGGGAGCAGAGCCCTGAGCGAAGACAATTTGTTGAGCTGTTTTCTTCCTTCTGGGGGATATTAGGGTGAGGTCAGGCTCCAAAGCCAACAACCTCTTATTTTGCATGACATGTATGTTACCTGTTGCTGTGATAATTCCCAGTGGCATTTGGTTTTTAGCAATATAGAGACTGAAATATTCTTCCTATAGGGAGACAAGTGAGGGATGTAGCATTGTGAGAGCTCAGAATACACCTCAGAACACAACTTGCCATTGCCCTAAGCATTAGTGAAATGTCCTCCTCAAAAAATTGAGGCACAAAGAGGACTAACTTTGTTTCCTAACATCAGTGAGTAGTGTGGTAGCATACTTCACAATACTATTTTTAGTTTGTTCTTTTTTTTTTTTTCTCCAGGAGTAGGCAAAAGCTTTCCAACACTCCTCTAGTTGCTCAGATTTTTCTGTTTCAGTGATTTAGCTGAGCTAGCTCAAAGGAGTAGCACAGTGCATCTTGCTTGCTTTCACTGCTGATTAATGCCCAAACCCCACCAGTCCCAGATAGAAAACAGTTATGACAAAGACCTCTGCAAAACCCAAATGTTTCTATTGTAGCAGATTCCTGTTCATGCTGTAAAGTCCTCTTTCAAATTCAGGGCTTTAAATGTGGTCAGAACATAGTTCAAAGACAAATTAAGGCTTTTTTTACAAAGGTTGGTAACATGTCTGTGTGCAGTGAAACCCTATTTGTTCAACAGCTAGCATCTTGAAAGTCATCCACTGCCTTCCAGAAATTCTTTCCTCTTCTCATATCTCCCAAAAACTCATTGGAACAGAATCTTGGGCAGCTCAGTTTGTGGCAGGGCTGATAATCCGAAATCCTAAATGCCTTGAAGCTACGCATGATTAGGTGCAAAATGCAGAAGAATGCCATTGGTTAACTTTGTGATTTGGCGACTTATACAACAGTGGTCAGAGTATGAACACTTGGTCTCCTGCATCAGCTGTTGTATCTTAATGAATAAAAATGAAGATGAAGTCTGTTGTTTGGTTCATCAAGTAGTAAGAAGTGAATATATTTAGAAGACCAAACTGGACATGAATAAATTGAATTTACTTATGTGTTACCACCAGCTACAACATAAGTACATGTACTGTGAAAGCTGGATGCAGTCCCGTATCAGGCGTATCAGGCCAAAACAGGATCTGAGGATGGATTTTCATTTTTAAAAGAATATGAATATACATATTATGTATACTTATATACATCAACTACATAACTGATGAGAAATGAGATGGCTTCTCCCTAGAAACAACTGCAAATCTTGTAAAACATGTTGAACTGTGCTGAAACAGGGCAGAAGAAGCTCAGAAATGTCCTCTGTTTTCCACAGTGCTTTCAGCCCCTTGTTTGCCACACTTCATGACAGATGCATGTTGTTCCTCTGTGCCACCTTGATCCCACCACCATGCTGTCTGCTTCAGGTACCACACAAATCCCCTCTTTTCAGCCCCCAAGAGGTCCCCAGAAGCATCCTCCAGTGCTCCAGACTGGTAGCTGACCCATTTTGCTGGCAGTACAACTAGCCCCAGCCATTTCTCCCAGAATCTTCTTTCCTCTTAAGATTTCCCTGGATTTTCTTTCTTATTTAGATTTTGCCCTACTCTACCTTGCCCCTACTGTGCTTTCCCACCCATCCCTATACATGGTGTTGTCTCTTCTGTGGTACAAGTTCGTCTGTGGCAGGTCGGAGCTGCTGTGAGAGACAGCAGAGGGGTCTGAGCCTCACTGGCAGCTGAAGGGAGGAGGATGTGTGAAAGGACGGGTGAAGGGATGGGGAGAGCGGGTCTGTAGCAAGCCAAGCTTAAATCAATATAAACCACTGCAGAATTCATTCTAAATCTCCATCTTCTCACACCCTCAAGCATCTCTGCAGTCAAAACTGCTGACTGTTTTCAGCGCTGGGGAAGCCACATTGATCATCCGTAATGCATGTTTACACAAATGTTATTTACACAGATGCAAAATGCAGCAGCTCATTAAAAAATTTTTCATCACATGTCACTTACAGAGCAGAAGAATATTTGACTGGTACATAGCAGTTTCTACTGAAGTGGCTAGGACATAATATATTGACATTCAGCTGAAGCAATCAGCTTGAGAAATTTTGTATTGAATGTATTCTGAAGAGTAATTAAGCTTCCTACAGTAAGCAATGCTTGTTAAATTGCGTGTTACTACTCGTTACTTAAAGCAGATAATGCTACATATTGTTTTAAACAGCCTGTCTTATCTTCCCTAAAGAATGAGATTATCTCCTCTGTCTCGTTCTTCCCTGTCTCTCATGAAATACACTTGTGTGTGTGTCCCTCAATCTGTTTTTCACGTGGCCTCCCATAGTACTGCTCAGATCTGTAGCTGTCAGAGCAGCAGCAAACCAATAAGCAGTAATAATATTCTTCCATTTCTCAGGGCCCACTCTGCTACTCTTGTTCACACAGAGTAGTTTCTCTTGTTATTGAAAATAATGGGTCTACTCACCTGCCAGGCACCACACAAAGGAGTAAGAGCAGCAGAGGCACTGAGAAAAGGGTAAGTTATTGCCGCCGCTACGAAAGTGAGAGGACAGAGTCCTGAAAATTTACATGACTGACTGGGTTAGTCAGGGCAGAAAGAGTCTCTTGACGAGTAGGAATTTGCTTTAACCTCCAAATCTCATTATTTGGTTATCTAACTGCAATGGCCAGGACTTATTCTTATGGTCAAAGACCAGAGTTTGTATAAACACCAAACAAAATGCAGTTCACTGCTTCCCCTGTAAAACAGCGACTGCTATAATGCTATGTTAATGAGATTAGAATGTTCTCCATAATTAGAGTTTACATTATGGAACACCTCAAAGCAGAAATGACACTGTTCTTGATCCCATGCAAATATGTATCACTTAAACATGCATTATTTGCGAATCCCAAAGGAGCAATTGAGCCAAGTAAGCTAATTCTTCTGAGCAGGATTAGTATATCCCATGAGAAGCCATGTCACATTACAACTGATCTCTTTTTTTAAAAAAAAAATGCAGCCTCTGTAGTTTCTAGGTACTGTATATGATCCATTTTCTTACATTTCAGCTCTGGGATAGCAGTCACTAGGGAGGATTTTTAATCTCATGACTTTTATTAAAACACAAGAGCAGAAGCGTAAACCGCATTATTGCTGAAGGAAGTTGGTCTCAGAAGCTGTATTCCCACATGCATGAGTAAGTGAATTACAAGTTAATCTATGTGCAAAAGAGTTTTAGTGATCTCTGTCTGCCTTCTGTGATTTCAGCTCTCACCGGAAAAATGAACCAAACAACACTACAAACACATATTTTTCCGCTGTCAAATATTTCTCATTTCGAGACAGAGTCCCTTGGCACCTCAGTAACTTCTTTTTCGTTCTTCAAGTGGATTACTGGTCACTTAGGCAACAGGCACAATTTCCAATGAGTGAGCAGACTTGCCATGAAAACCTGCCAGCTAATCAGTGAACAAGTGACATCTCCATGACTGGTAGGAGAAATCTCCTCATGATCTCCTTTATTTACAGCTTGACAGAAGCCCCTAAACCGAGGAAGACCTGAAAAGTAATCCAAGATTATCAACAGATTAAGGCAGGCACTGTGCACAGCAGTTCTCAGAGTGTTTATCATCATGCAAAGATTTTCCAAAGTGTAAAAGTGACTGGAGTTCCAACTGACATACTCTTTTGGCAATTTAAATTCTTGCCCCACAAATCATGCATAATGCTTGGTTGTTCTAGAAACTCCTTGAGCAAATAAAGCAGCATATCCCATCTTTCTGCACTCTAAATCATGGATATTTTGGTCACAACAGACTGTTTGCATATAACATTGTGGGTTTTTTCTCCAGGATCCCCATTTTTTCAAAACAAAAGCTAAATTCTTTAAAAGATCAGAAGTGCAAGCTCCCTAAGGGAGAAAGTTTTTTAGTTTTTTTTCTGCTTGGGGTTTTCGGCAGGATTTCTTCTTGGTATAATCTGTCCCCTGATTTTTACTTCATAGCCTGAAAGGTCGGAGAGTAAAATCATGGCTACTGCAGCGCTGCTGTAGCGAGTCCTGTTGTGTACAATACTATACAATGGGTTTGGACAATGTCTTCTGGTTCCTCCTTTTCCTCTTAGTCCTCCTTGTCAACTGAGAACTGAAACAGGCACTTTTGCTGTTTGCAGGGCAGACTGATGCTCACTGACCTAATTTTGCTAATGGTTGGAAAGTGGGGTGTTCTGGACTCTCGTGAAATAACTTTGGTGAATATATTGGGAGTACTGCTTCACTGTCCTCTTACATCTTCTCAATGTATTTACAAGTAACTATTAATTTCATAAGATTTATGCTATAATTCTACCTGTCATGGCCAAGATGTTTCAACAAATTTTTTGTTCCCAGAAGTCTAAAATTTAGCTATGGTCTATGCAGAACTGAGTCTTGCTACTTTTCTTACAGTTGGCTCTTAAATACTTTCAGCTGTCACTGCTGATTTTGGGAGAAGGCATCTGATATCAAGCTGGTGTTGGGTTTGCAAGATCACAATATTACTTGCACTTGTCTTTCCTTCAGTCAACAAATAAAGTTGATAGCATGAGTGATTGTTCAGGAAGATCTACAGACTGGCTTTTTTTTCTATGGCCTTTAAAGGTTCCTTGGACAGGATGTGAACACTGTGACTGCAAATGTCCTCAGTCTGAAAACTTAGAATGGTTCATGAAGAATGCATAACCACCGGTCTTTTTTTAAAAGAAAAACTGTGGAACTATTGCCAATTTATCACATGTTCTTGTTTGTTTTTCTTCCCTTCCTTTACTGTGACGGCAGTGAATGAGATTTTTATTTCTCTTTAGAGGCCATGTGATTCACAGACAGTTGTTTTCCAGCCCTTGTAAGAATTCCACTTGTGTTGGTTGGATGAAATTGAGTCAAATGTTCAAAGGGAGGAGGATGGTCTCCAGCCATTTCCACAGAGGAGCCAGAGACACTGGGTGAAACGTAATGCAGGGGCTGCATTCTTGACTGCCTGTATTGCTTATTAAGCAAATCGCTTCTCTCTAATCTAACAGTGACTTTGTTTAGGTGTACTCTATTGAAATATGTAGCCATTCGACTGCATGAACTTGAGTAATCATGTTGTAGTTCTGAGCCCTGAGAAAAGATTACATTAAATAAGAGGTGATCAAAAAATATCAAAAAGCCATCTCAGCTCATGAGGTTCCAGATCTACGAATGTGGAGAGTTATATACCAAGGAAAAAATCATCCCTTCAGAAATTCCCATAGTCTGCAGCCTTCTTGGAATTCTCTGAATTGTGTCTTGTCTTTGAGAATAGCCCCTCAAACTGAGATATATTTCTCCTTAGCCTTTACTGCAAGTCAGCATGCAGCAAATACCTCTGAAAGGTATTTGGGCCAAGATTCTCAAAATAACTAAATGCCTAACTTGTTCTTATTTCTTTGGGAGATAGATTCCCAAATACTTTTAAAAGCCTAGTTCTTATACTGTCACATTTTTGAGAAAGCTAGAGGAGTCCCATAGAGGACTTCATGCAGATGAAAACTTTCCATATTTTTGCAGGAGTCAGGAAAAAAAAATACAGGGAATCCTTGAGGAATATTGGGCAAGAGTTCAGAAAATGTGAAGTGCAGTAAGAATATACCAAAAATACTCATGTTATTATGAGTAAAGACCAGTGATGGCTGTGACATAACTTATACTGAACAAAGTAAAAACACATTTAGCATTTTGCATCCCTGTATTCCAGTGGCTTTCCACCACGACCTCCCCAAATGCTTAAAAATGTGAGCCTCAGAATTGCTCCTAGGTCCCCTTACAGCCCTCAGGACGTGACATAAATCTTTCAGAAAGTGAAATTCTTTTTCTTAAGAAAAAAAAAAAGACAGAAAATGTTGTGCAAAATTTTTACATTAAGAGGATAATAATTATGTTGAGTAATACCCACTGTGTGCTAGACACTTCACTAGACACTTCATAAGGAAGAAAGCCTTTGCTCCAAGGAGCTCACAATCTCATGACTGCATATTCAACCTTAATGTTTTATTTATTTCCTTTGTTTTGAGTCTTACTGTGACTTTAAATGTTTTCTCAGCATAGTTGGAGCTTTGGGGTTTGGGGCTTGAAATATATAAATATGCATTTGAATGATAACAGTGCTTTTAGTCTAAAAGCTTTTATCTCAGACATTTGATAATAATTACTCTATAAATAAATATCACAGTGCTAGATAGATACAAGCAATTTAATTTGAACGATTAATTTGTGAGCTTAGCTAATTAAGTTTGCCTGGCCAAACTGTGCCTTGCATATATTCAAATCTGCAAATAAGGAATAACAAAATAGAATTACAGTAGTTTTGGGGCCTGTTTTTTCAAAACAGCTGACCACACCGGAAAATCAGGGCCAGAGCAGACTTCGAAGGAATTCTGTAATGCTAAAGGGGAAAAGCATCTGTTATGCTGATATTTCTTAGTGATGAATACAAAACTGTCCTCTGGGGTGTTGTTAAGTTGGAGACAAACTCATCCAGATCTCTGCTATAGCTCTCATACAGCAGGGAGCATACATTTTGGTTCAGGACTGTCTGCCTTTTTGTGTTTGCTCTTTAGAATGGGATGACAGCACATGTTGAAGTATTAAAATAATTTGGATCACGCTGTCTCCCTCTGCTAATATAAGACTTGCATCTTGTTTTACCTGCTTTCAAGCCTGCATGTAAGAACCGGGTCAGCACACACAGCCCGTGCTGAGAACGGAGTGCCACCACAATAAGGGAGAAGAACAGTGACATTCAGCATTGATGGTCGATAGTGACTACAGCTGTGTCTTTTGCGCAGCGGCCAGCAGGGTGCAAAGTAAGCTCCTGGGTATGACAGCCTTGTCACTGTTTGTGGCACTCCACACAAAAGGCTGTCCCCAGCTCTAGTAGTCCTTTTAGCCCCCTAACAAGGACTTCACAATAGATTGCGATGGTTCTGCTGTCGATTCTGAGCATGTTCCCCGGCGGAGAGTTTTCTCCTCAAGTGTGTATTATGGTAAAATCCAGAGATTTAAAAGGTATGTCTGCACTGCAGGCATGGCATTAGAAGTCTGGATGCAGGAGAACAGCAAAAAATCTCAGCAAAGCCTCATGCAAAGCCCCACGCTGTCTTAGCCAGACTGCAAGCCAGTTTTGTGTTGACAGTTTGAGTGCTGCCCAGTTGCACTGTAGAGCAGAGACCTGTCAGGCCAGGAGCTGAGTTAGGCAGTAAATAGAAAGTACAACGCATCACATTTCAACATTGTCAATATCATGTTTAAAGTCAGGATGTTGCTAAGAAGCTTTCATTGGAGACTTTATTTTCTGAAATGTAACTGCAAGAAGGAGAACAGATTTCTGCCCAGGAGCCAGGCAGGTGCCATTTCACAGCACAGTTCATCTCATGTTGGCAGTGCAGGTTTCTCCCCTGCCAGACACAGTGCATCATTCTCAACTCTGGAGTGCATCAGACAACCCCTTACCCCAGACTCAAGAGTGGGGGGCAAAATGGAAGATGGCAGCAAACAGAAATGAGCGTTGAAGCTTTGCTAATTGTTCTTGCCTAATTTTATTTTCCTGTTTGATGGTTTTCAAGTATAAAAGGCAAGCTCTGTTTTACAGACTCCTTTGTTTCATAAGGAAAGCCAGGCAGCTGTCTTCTCAGTCTTCCCAGGACTAACTTTCCAATTTCTCCCAATGCAGATGCTACCCATGGGTGAGTAGCACAGCTTTACCATTCTGGTGTCAGAGCTCAACTTTCTGGCCTGGACATGGGACAGACTCCTAATACTCAGTGCCTGAACTTTGACTTCTGTGCCTTAGACTGATTTGAACCAACCAGAGCTCTTGGGAACCCGGGTTGTTGAATACACAGTTTCCAATGCAGTCTTACTTCTGTTAGGATGGTCCTTCTTTCAGAACTCTTTTATTCCCTGTATGCCTTGTCCAACAAACTGGGCACCGAAGCCCAATATCAACCTGTATCCACCTTGTACAAGGAGTAATTTCACGGGTGGAAATTATGAAGTCATTGTCTGTCCCTGAAATACACCATCTGCCAGTTAAACAGTTAAGGAAGAAGAAAACCCTGGATGCTGACAGTTGGGTGCTTGACAAAGGGGAAAAAATTCCTGGAATAGGTGTTGCAGCTCTCTCGGGGTTCCCCAAAATACCTCCTTGATTTTTAATGTTAAGGACTAAAAGCATAGGTTATAGAGAAATTGTGGCAGAACTAGAAAGAGGCTGCTGAATATTTATCTTAATATAACCCAGAATACAGCATACCAAAGAACTTAACTGAATTAGAAAGAGCACAAAAAATATTGTCCAATATTGTCCAAGTTCCATTGGATCAACAAATTTCACAGTTTTTTACTTCTATTGCAGCCCTTTTTTGGTAAGGTTAACTGCCTTTTAGCTTAGCTCAATTTGCTTTAGTGCACCCAGCTTTCTCTGTTCCATGCTCAGCTGATTTAGAAGGTAGATTGCCTCCCACATTAAATGGCACTCCTTTTATGCAGTGTTTAAAGAAAGCAGCTTACCCTCGCTGAAAAATAGGGTATTTTTCCTATATTGACATGTAACATACTTTGAACAAGATGGAGGAAAAGAGTCCATACAAGGGAAAATCTCAGGCCTTTAAGAAACTGTGACTCGGAGGGTTGTACAATGGCTGGGATATTGCATTTGCAGATGTGTGACAACTCTTTTTTCCCTTTTTTTTAATGCAGTATATTTCCAGTTCAAAATATTAGTACAAAAATATCACATGAAAGTAAGCCTAAAAGCTGATGGGATGTATCTGACATATTTGTGATAAAAAAACCCACAAAATTACAAAAGCACAGGGTTGAAAAGTGCAGGAAAGTATACAAGATAATAAACAGTGCCCTCTAATACTGCAAGTCTTTGTCACAGCATGACTCGTTTGGACCAGAATGCAGTCTCTGAGGGTAAATATACAGTGTATAGAGAAATGACCATGCTTAAGTGCCTCGCACGAAAATCTGTGAAAGATTTAAATTTATTAGATGGATATTAGATGATGGAGCATACCTTTTTAGTGAGGTGCTTAAAGTACTATTTGCATAAGTTTTTATACAATTTGTACTGTCAGTTGAAGAACCAGTTGCTAGATATTCCCCCATTCAAAGTGCATTATGAAGGAGTATTGTTTTGTGTCCTACTCTGAAGAAAATGTCACAGAATTTCAGTATAGTGGTTTAAGAATCACATCTATGTTGTATATGTATCAAACAATTCAATAACAATAGATAATCTTTAACAATAACAATTTGCTCAACTGTTCACTGCTATTAATGCTTAGATGTTGCATATTGTGTCGGGAAACATCTTAAAAGCAAGTTATCTTCAGTAACTGTAGGATTTTGAAAGATTGCACTATGTTCTCATGCTGTTTCAATGCCGCTTCATGAAGAAAATGTGACTGCACTGGGAACAAACCTTGTGTTTTCTTATAAGGGAAAACAATATTTAAATTAGTTCATAAGGTCACCATCACAGAAAAAAGTGTTGCCTATAACGAGTTGCATGTGTACATATGCTAGCAACTGGAAGAACACTTGAAACAAACTAACTGCAAAATACAGGGATATAGGGTATATAATCTCTCGGTATAAGTGTTTAATGGAAAGGGAGTGTTTTTGAGATCTACCACTGATTAATAAAACCAGCACTAGAAAACAGAATATGTGTGGGTGAACAAACATTATAAAGACTGAGAAACATAAAACTGCCTTAAGCAGAAAATGATACTTATGGGGATGCTATTGTCTAAAAGAGACTCCCATGGTTTTGTTAAGCTCTTTCATTTATGTGTAGTCCCCAGTGTTGTGTATTTTGTAATTTAGGGACCACTGAAGAAATTGCACGTGACCAAATGAGAAAAATTTGCCAAGACCTTGTCGGTGCTTGTTGATTTAGACCAAATGTGTAAATTGGTATTTTCTGTTTCATTTTGATAAGATTAATTTGATAACTTATTTAAAAAGTAGAACACATTATTAGAGATGAAGTTGTGAATATTACAATTATTTATATTACAGCATATTAAAGGTTAAAAAGTTGTCTAGGAGTATTTAATTGAATACTTATCAATATTAAAATTAAGGAGAAATTCAGTTGGTGACCATTTAAATTTTGTTTCATAAAAATTTCAAAAAATATTCAGAATATGTTTTATTTTTAGGATTCTAGAATACCTCATCAGAGCAATCACATTTTTCCAGCTGTGTTACTGCTACTTGCAGGTTTAGTCTGAGCACTGATTATTCAGCGGAAGGAAATTGCTTCACTGATATGATTTTGCTTATTATACTATGTAGTGCCTTAAGGATTACTTTTGGCCTGGTTTCCTAAGGAAAGAAGGGCTCTGGTCTTGCTTTCCATCTATACCCCTCCTAGATGTTGAGCACACAGGATAATTTCAGGTGATAAAGAGACAGATCCAAAGAGAATCCAGGCTGAGTGGGCGCTGCAGCAGACCCAGCTCCTGTGGAGAAGCTGCTTCTCTCCATCACTGTGTGTGTATTTTCAGGCTGTCCTCTGCAGGGGCTTTTCCTTGCTCGCAGGTGAGTGGAGAAGGAGGGCATTGACCCGTGGTAGGGGAGACACAGGGGGCAGCCAGGGACCCTGTAAAGATCTGAGGTGCCCTGTGAAGGGCAGATGCTGGGGAGTACTGTGGGTTTGGAAGTGTATGGGACAAAACTGTGAGCAGAGGAAAGGGAAGATGTACGTGGCGTAGAGAGACCTAGGACATGAAACTAACATGAAGAAAGTCTGTTAGCTGCACAGACGACTTCAGCTTTTGAACACAGTGGAGAACCTCACCAAGCACATGGGTGAGAAAAACATGGCCTGTATGACTGGGATCATGAACATGTAAACAGGAGTTTGGGGAACAGGACCAGTTGCCCTGGTGCTGGCAATGAGGTAATATTGCTCCTCTGCTTTAACAGGCTTAGAAGAATTCAAATGTGAATCAGGGGTTGGCAGCACTTGTTTTTGCTTGTGTGGCTTCTGTCTCATGGGATGCAGCCAGTATCCAGTGAGACCAGGAAACCTCCTCCTTCTCTCATTCTATGACCAAATACTCAGGCTGAAGGTGTAGAAGGAAAACCTGGTAAGAGAGAACCAAGTTTACTTCTTTCTCCATAGTACCTTAAGGCTGCCGCTGCAATCCTTTAATAACCTTGGGATTCAGCTTTATGAAATATCCTTTCTTATCCCATGTCAATCTGCTGGTCTGTGCCGGTCCCTCAGCTGAAAACACTGCACATCTAGGAGCCTTTGCTAGTGCTTGTGGTATTGCAGGCTACAGGCTGGCAGTAATCCCTTTAGCATTTTTGGTATTTGTTTACTGAAGAGATAACTGGACCCAATATGTGAATATATTTTAAAAGATTAGTTGAGCCAGAATTACCAAGAGTAAATCTGTTTCTCTAGCCTATAATGTGAGTCCCAGCATGGGGTGATCTGGGCTCTGTCCCAACTCCTGAGGACAATTTCTGGTGAACAAAACACACAAGAATATAAAAAATACATTGGTGTCTTGAGAGAGGGTGAGTAACTTTCATCTCAGTCCTTTTTTTGAGTGGGTATTCTTTTGTCTTATCCCAGCTGACACATTAATTTAGTAATACTGCTTAAAAAATACAGTAGCTCACAGTTTGGCCTCTGATAGCCATTCACTTATTTGCACAGATAAGGAAACACCAGTTATTCCCCATTTTCTTTGGGTGTCTAGGCCATTGGAGATGTTAGTTTGTGTGTTCCAGCAGTGACAGTTTGGGTCAGTTGTTTAAAGAGCAAGGAAAAGAGGAGGAGAATTGGTTTTGTTGATGATGCTTTTTCTTAGTGAAGGAAATCTCTAATGTTTCTAAAAATATTGTTCCTCTTCAAGGTGTTTGCTTACCAAATATGAAAAGTTCTGGACAAATAGCGGGGTCTTTGTTTGCACTGTTTTCATCAGTAAAACTTGTACCTAAATTAAGTATAAACTAGCAAATACTGAATGGTTGAACTTTCTTAAAGGGGAGGATGGGCATTTTTAGTTAATGGAAGGGTAGAAGATTTCATTGTCATACATCTCATATTAAATATAATCTTTTATATCTCTCACTTTATATGATATCAGCTTCACTGTTATCCAGAGTCCAATAAAATATATTTCCATCAGTCTGAAAAGTATGACTGAAAAGTCATCCTTGTCCTAGTACAGTGAACACAACTCCTGAAATGAGTGTTGGTGCATCTCCAGTGGTATCACAGGAAATTTGAAAGTACTATCCCTATGGAGAAGTTTACTTTCTTACTTTTTGTTGACAATGAGTCCGTGCAGTCTAGCTTATTGAAACCTAGAAGAGCAGAAAGGTATTTCAAATCCCAGGCATTCAATGAATGAGATGTGAAATGAATTTCATGTGGATCAGCCCCCCGGAGGCTTGTCACAAAAGATAAGGCAAAGTGGATAGATGCTGCATTAGTTCATGTATGCTTCTGAGTAGCACAGCTAATAACTGAATCATAATTTCACTTCAGGACACAAGACTACTGTATACTGTCCTCCTTTGATCTCTTCACCCATGGCAGCAAACTAGAAAACATCTTAATAAAACTTTCTTAACATATGCAGAAAGAAAAACAGTAAAACCTTATAAAATATCCAAAATATTCCACAAGCAACATGTTCAAAGAGAAAGATGCAAGACACACTTTTTATTTCTAGTCCTCAAGATATGTAAGTTTATTTGCAATTATTTGTATGTGGGACTGGCGTAAAAACTCCATGTGTGACAGACCATGCTTGTATTTTACAAATCCTCCCATTTCACTTTTTTTGAGAAAATGATATGGAGACACCTGGGCTGATACTGCAGTAGAGACCATATTTTGCTCAGACCACAGTGGCTCATTTGCTTTCTCTCCATGACAGATTAATTACATAATGAATGGAGTAATGCTGAGGTGTTTCATCATCTCTTGGTAGCTGAGTACTAAAGAGGTCTTGTGGGAAAAAGAAGGATGAGCGTACTATGTTAGGACATTGATTCAGGAATCTGAGTGTGGAAAGGTGAATTAGCACAGGTTTTGTTAGCAGTTTTGCCAATATCAGCTCTTCCAAGCACCCACCTCCTGCCCTCCAAGTCACCAGTTAGAAAGTACCACTACCAAGAACAAATATTAGATGTGTGGCTGAATGAAACATTTGATTAACTATGAGAAAACACTAGAGAATATCAGTTTGTCTGGTTACTTCTTCTCCTCCTTTTACTCCAGAACTCTAAATCATGCTGATTTACTGTAATTCCAGGAAATACCCAGGAGCAGATCTACCTGAGAGATGCTATTCCCCCAGATTCCTTTGGCTTTTAATGTTGCCTCTGTGCAAGTCACACACCATTTTGCTATGCCAAGCAACCCTTTATCTTTTTGAAGGGAAAAAAAACCCACAACTGTTTACTTTTGTAATTTTGGATTTAAAAAACCACTTGTGCTTCTTTTTCTGAGATACTCACATGAAAGAGTTTCTTGCATTATTAATTTTCCACAAATTTTAGGTGAATTATGAACTGAAAAATTTCATTTTATGACTCTGTGATTTTTTCTTTTTTTTTTTTCCCCTTGCTTTTTGTATTCATTCCAGTTGTTTTGATTCACTTCTGAATCACACAGAAAAACCTGGCATAGAGTGCATTGGCAGTGATTTTAGATTGAGGGGTATTTTATAGCTTAGCATTACGGCTGAACAAACAAAGGAGGGATAGTGCATCTGTTATTTTTGCCTGTAATCTAAACTCCCAACAAGAGACTACTAAGGAAATCTTTGCAGCGATATCTAAAATTGCAAAATATCACCACTTTTGACTGGCTTCCTGCTCTGGTTGAGTAAGTAAGGGAGGAACAATAAGAATCTTATAATCTCAATGTAATTTTTATTATTATAATATTTCCAACAAGTGGATTCTGGCATAATCACAATCTATTTATTACATTGTAGATACAAATAAAATTACTTTCCAAAGCACTTGCATCCATACAAGTTAATAGAGTTGTATTTGAACATTTTTTTTGTGAATGGTCCCTGAAAGAGGCAAAGTATGTTCCTTTACTCTGAATAAAAGCACAATGAAAGATGATTAAACAGTGATTTTTATGTAAAAGAAAATAACATATAAACGAAAATCCTCCTTGCTCTTAAGGGAAATGAGATCTGAAATGCTTTGAAATCAAGTTCTGAAATCAGAATGCTCCAGTAAGTCATAATTTGAGAGGTGAACAAGTTGTTCCATATCACCAGCCTATTTTATTGATAATAAGATGATGACATTATAGTAGCTATTGCCTACAATGGTTCTTTAGTATTACAATGCTCTCTTTTCCACAAGCTGAAAATTCCCATTTCTGAAGCAATCTTTGAATCTACCTTAATTTTTGTTCTATTAGTCATTATTTGTTTTCTGGTTTATGTTAAAGTTTTCTCTGTTACTATCTCCATTTTTGAGTTTGTTCTTTGGGATTTCAGACCACTTATTTTCACTGAGTCAGAGGACAGATTTTTGCTTGCCAGATTCTAAAGTCCTTGTTTCCCAAGTCACATGAATTTGTTTGTTCTAGCACAAAACCAATCCAGGCTCCCATATTTATTTCCTATATATTTCCATTGGTAATTAACTGCTGTTTGGGGAACTCGCACACACCTCAGATCACACAGTTTCTACAGCGTTCTATTTTAACAGCGCATAAAAAAACCCCTAAGACTTCCAAGTGACAACTGTGGGAGAGGCTTTGACCTGTGGTTATAGAAATAGGAATTTAATGTATAGGAAGTTTGCTGTAAAGTTGCTGCTTTTTGTTTCTTTGATGTTTACTTATGCTCTGCACAGTGGACATACAGATGTGTGGCAGAAGAGTCTTTCCTGCTTGCTCAGCAGTGTAGCCATGGGTTTTTTGTCTGCACCCCACCACACAGCAGGTAATGCCAGGCTTCTGGTAGCCCATCATCCCTCAGGAAGATTAAACACTGTGATGAGGATCTGGTCCTTTATTTTTCAAATGTAACTTGTTTTCCCTATTATCAATGGTCCTTGTTTCATAGGCCACAACAATAGAAGCTTATGTATTTTTCACTAATCTACTAGTTGCGTTGAAATTAGCTCACCAGTAACTGTCTGTCACCTCTCTGGGGTCACTCTCTAAATAGCCATTAACTAATATACCCACAAGCGGGTAGGCATGTGACCTATAGGAAAGACCCATTTAGAAAACAAACTGATTCTCTGGTCTAAGACAATTTTCTTCTGTTTCTCTACTTAAAAGTTAGGAGAGATGAATATTATTGATGACTGAAATAAACAAAACAAGTAGTTAAGATTGTGTGTTGTCCTGGGGCTGAACTCTCTTGGTGACCTTTGTGGCCCTGTTCTGAAGTTCCTTGTTTTTCAAAATACAGCCTTCTTTGTGCTTACAGTGCTAGGGAAAGGATTTTTGTGATGCATGGGTTACTGTCGTTGTGTGTGCCTGCTAATGGAAAACACATAGGATACAAGCAAATGTGCAGTAACTGGTGTGCCTAACAGGTTGGAAAACAGCCATTCACTTGTCAAGTTCTTCATGGAGAGTCGCTGAAAGCCTTGTCAGCCACACTTTGTTCTCTAATGTAACTAATCTTCTTTTATTGCTGCTTTCTCAGATAGATGGGGACAGCTCAACTTGAATCGTGGGTTGGGATTTTTTTCGTTATTGTGGTTTCAGGTGGGGTTTTTTTTGCTGTTTTGCTTTGAGTGCAAACAAGCATGTCATCACTGTCCTTCTTTTCCATTGCCAGCATATAGGGTAAGGTTACCGGAATGGCCTTTGTGGCAATAGAAAGATCTTAAATAATGCTATTGGTACAAATCATTTTACCTTGCCAACAATGAGTTAGAAAGGTCTGGACATTAAACCAGACACGCGGTGGTAGTATAGGGCACGCATGCTGTGCAGGATGTCCTGAGGGTTGTAAGATCAATTCAGCTTTGCTCAGCCGTGTCAACAGCAACGATCTTAAGACGCTGACATGGCTCAGCTTGATAGGTTGAAGAAATTTAACTGCTTTGATAAGGTTAAAGAGGGAATCCAGGCAAGAATAGAAAACAAAACAAAACACTGCTTAGAAGCTTAGAAGCACACCGTAGCAACCCGTTGGTGACTGACAACATAAGCAGTGCAAATTACCTTTCCTCAAAAAAAAAATAATTAACAAGCCCTTTTTTAAAAAAGAATCAGTTGGTCTCTACAATCTCCCCTGTCTGATGTCAGGCAATGACACCAACAAAACCAATTACATTGTTGTTGCTTTCTGTACCATAAGGCCTGTCAGTGTTATGGAACTGAGAGCTTCAGAAAAAAACACTGCTTCCAAGATGCAAAACTTTGTCCTGAATTTAAACCTTTTTACTGGATAAAAACTCAGCAAGTAGATATGGGGTTTTTAAAAACATTTTTGTGGAGGAAATAAAGACATCACTTATTGAAAAAAGGTGGTAGAGCTTAAGGATAAAATCCGAAGCCCACTTAAGTCAGTGCAAGGGTCTTCATGCTAAGAACTTTGATAAATTGGTTTCAAATCCCTTATTGTATGCACACAGTTCAAGTCTGTTCTTAAATGTTTTAAAGACTATACTAGTTTGTCAGTCTATTGACTCTTGTTTTCTAAATGAAAGCTATTTTCTGCTCTTATTAATACAATATTGCTCTTGAAATTACTTTTGTCTACTTTACTACCTTACCCAAAAAAAAATCATTCCAAAATTTGTCATCAATACTATTCACTATATGATGCAACCTATACACAACAGGCACAGGCATCATTAGGCATCTGTCTTTACCAGTTACATGAACTAAGCCTATCAAGACTGTTTCTTTACTTTCTGTTTTCACCAAAGCTTTGGGCTATTTCTAGGTGTTGTGGTTTCAAAGAATCACAGACAAAGAAACCAGGAAATATTTGATGCATGGCATAGGCCAGGTTGACTTTGTGAGACCTGACTCTTATTCCTTATCTGTCAGAATATAATACATGGATAAATGACAGCCAAATTATGCTGCTGAGATTTACAATATTCCTGATTAAGTGGGCAACAAAGTTAGGAATCTAACCAGTTGCTAAATTTAAGAATAAATGAGTGCTTGATGAGGTGGAATTGAGAAAATATTATGGAGAAGAGCTAGGACTACATCAAGATAGGCAGGAGGTCATTTTTACGGAGCTGCCGGTAAGGTCAAGTAGGTGTAACCTGACTTGGAATAAGTAGTAAGGAACTGTGGGCAATGCAATACCTTCTGGAGAGCAAAATGATGAAAATCTGTGCTCTTAGGACTGGACTAGACAAAATTACATGGAAAAAACGTTGTATTGGCAGATATTCAATGATACATGCTGACCTATTTCAAACAGGTCTATGATGTGAAAATCCTTATGAACCTAACAACCCCAAGTGACTGGAAATATAGATTATTAAGTCCTAAAACAAATCAGAAATGTATGGCAAAACTATGGATTGAACCTAAAATGCATGGGATCACACGGGGCTATATTTTGTTCAGTGTTATGTTTTTAGAAGGTTGCAAATCACTGACATTGCAGAGTTGTGATGTCATTAGTCGTACTGGTGTATTATTTGGGAGACTGGTTCTTTTTTTGATATAAGAATTTAGTGTAGTGTTTTTATACTGAACTATCAGACTAAATTCAGAAGACATGGTGCCTGTTCAGGCTTACTTTGATAAAAAGCTTTGGGGACTTGTTTGGCTGTTTTTTTGCTTAAATACTTAACCAACTTAAGTACTTATTGCCTTCTTTCAGTGAGCATTTCAGGAGGGAATGTAAAGATTAGTCCTTTCACTTAAATTTGATAAATCTTAATTTTAGTTAGTTTTTCCTACCGTAAACTCTGAAGCAAAGCAGGGGATATTGTGTCCCAGAGATCCAAGAGAACCAGAACTGCAGCTAAATATGAATTAGATTTGTTAGAACAAGTCTGGGGAAATATGGCCCAGAAGGAAATTATTCTTGATTTGTTGTCTTAAGTCTAAAATTTACAATGGTTCATGTATTACACAAAGTGATCATATCTCTCAAATGCAATCACTTTTTTTTTTTTTTTTTTTTTTTAAATCTGACAGCCAGAGTATCATGCTGGCCTTCAGAAAGCAGGCTGGGCATCTAGAAACAGGTTCCTTGATAATTTCAATGACAATCTTGTCACTACTTCAAGCAAAGAAAGAACCAAGCTTACACCAACATGTTGGGGTTTGTAGCCATTTCAAGGACTGAAAGCTTGTCTGAGATGCCACATCTCATTTTGCTGGGCAATCTTCTAGGCAGCAGGAGAGTTACAAGACAGGACAGAATGATGTGACCTTGTACACCAAGGTTCTTCAACTAGTTTTCTAGTATTTCCCTATAATGTAATGACCCTTTTGATGTTACGCGTGAATGCCCTGAAGATCAGCCAGTCTTCTTCCTCAAGAAAATGCTGCTGGAGCCTACATCATGTTTATAAAAATGTTTATGTTTCACTTGTTCTCCAATATCTTGCTACATAGAAAAAAATGTTTGAGGAAATGGCCATTAGTCCAAGTTTAATTCGTTTCTTTTGTTTGTTAGATTTAAGTTCTTACTATTTCAATGTCAAAATATTGTGTTTATATATTGGTGTCATTAAATTCTGACTAAATGTGAATTCTTCAACAATGTTTTAGTAAATAATTTTTATATTGTCCAGTGTTACCTAACACTCCTGGATTCTATTATGATCCTGCCACTTGTTTTGTGAATAGACTTGGTTAAGTAGCTTCATTGCTCTGCATGTGTTTTTTCCTCTTGAAAAATGGTTTTCATTTTTTTCTTTTGCTGATGCAAAGTGCTGTATTGGAGCAAGATAATATAAATACACATCAGCAAAGATTTGGCGTTCTCACAACCAATAGATTCAAGGTGAAAGTAGAATTTAAAATGAAAAAAAATTACTGTGGAAATATGGATAGTAACATATTTAAACTCACTTATAAAAATACAGGATGCAAAACTGTTTCCTGGGTTTTATCATCTGGGAAGTTGGAAGGGACCTTTCCGATCATCTAGTCCAATTGCCAGTCTTTTATTTGACCAACCATATGCCTTTGTAGGACTCCTATACCACTTCTCACTGTAGCAGAATTGCAGTTAACACTTCCCATCAATCGTAATGTAGCAGTTGTATTTTTGAAATTTCGTTCACTTTGTGGGAACTTAGCTTAGGCTTCTTTTCAATTTCATTTATTTAGCCAAGATGAAGAGGTTTCTGTACCTCTTGTTTTTTAAATCTACCAACCTTTTTCTCTAAGCCCATATTTCTTCATTCTAAATTTACTAGTTTTTAGGTTCCTATTGATTTGATATATAGCTAAATCAATGGTGTGTTTTCAGAAATAAGTCCAAGGTATTTAATTTTATATCATACTTTGCCTAGATTCTACCTTTCCTCCCAAGTTATGTCACTGCTTTGTGTAGATGATTTTAAGAGCATCTTGAGCTTTCTAGTGCAGCAATTGCTTTTTCAAATGATGCAGCGTACCTCCGAAGGCTGTGAAACTGCCATTTAAACAGGCATCAGCTACGTGTGTACCCACAGGCACCAAAGAGCTTTATGAAAACTCTGGTTGTTGCATGTCAGAGAATATATCCAGGAGGAAAACAACATGAAAAGATTGCTTAAATGATCAAAACAGAAACGATGAACAATGACACGACACTGAGAATTTCCGAGCATTGAACCAGTAACAAAGCACACTTCTCAGTTCTCCTCAAACAGAGCCTGTCAGGAAAACAAAGCAAGTCAAAACCAAGTAGCACAGACAAGTCTTCTTTCTCACAGTTTTGGTCCTTTGCCTGCTACTTTGAGTAGCATAATAGCTTGAAAGAACAGTTAGCATTTTAATTATTTAAAAGGTCATCAATGTGTGGGAGAGCTATGATAAAAGCTGTAGAAGATCTCTGAAATCAAACAGAAAAGACAGGAACAAACTACAGGCACACCTATAAAGCATAACTGAAGCGAAGGAGCACACTTTATGTGTGGAAACTACCACCCTTGACTCATTCACTTGCCCGTGGCACTGAAAAACTACATTGGATCTAACCATGTTTATAGTGCCAGCACTCCTATCTCCTCATTTAATAGAATATCAGTTGTTATTATTTTGTCTTTCTATGATGCCATTGATTTAACATCACAGAAATCATTTTTCTAAAGAGGAATGATGGCCCACAATCATAGAAACATAGAATGGTTGAGCTGGAGGGGACCTTAGAGATCATCGAGTTCCAACGCCCCTGCCATGGGCAGGGACACCTCCCACTAGAGCAGGTTGCTCAAAGCCCCATCCAACCTGGGGCTTGAACACTTCCAGGCATGGGGCATCCACAAGTTCTCTGGGCAACCTGTTCCAGTGTCTCACCACCCTCACACTAAAGAATTTCTTCCTGATATCTAATCTAAATCTTCCCTCTTTCAGTTTAAAACAGTTACCCCTTGTCCTATCGCTGCACTCCCTGATAGAGTCCCTCTCCATCTCTTCTGTATGCCCCCTTCAGGTACTGGAAGGTTGCTATGAGGTCTCCCCAGAGCCTTCTATTCTCCAGGCTCAACAACCCCAGCTCTCTCAGCCTGCCGTCATAGGAGAGGTGCTCCAGTCTTCTGATCATCCTTGTGGCTCTCTGCTGGTCCCATTCTAACAGGTTCATGTCTTTCCTGTGTTGAGAACTCCAAAGCTGGATGCAGTACTCCAGCTGGAGTCTCACCAGTATCTCACAATTTTGACTTGTGGGACAGCAAGTGCCACTTTTAATTGGAAATTGGGAATTAGTTTTGAAACCAAATATTTTATGCTTTTAACAAAAATAAAACAAATAGAAGGTATTTTTTGTGACTAAATGGGTTGGAACTAGTACTGGTATAAGAAGGTTCAATAGCTGTAGAACTGAATTTCCATAGTGCCACAGAGTATATGTAACTCTTCTGTAACTAGGCTGTCTGCAAGAATAAGATAATGTTTTATGATAAAAGTAGTGCAGCTGGATACCCTGGAATACTTAAAGTCTACAGAGAGATGGAAGTTTACATAGTGCTTGAAATGGCTAGATGCAGGCAGTGTAAACAGAGAAGTGTTAGAAACTCCCTTAATGTATAACATCATAGAAGCGTGATGTTACAGACTCAGCTTCACAGCAATGGTAGCTGAGTGTTAATATTTGTGGGAGTCCAAGACTTTCCTTTCTTAGCAATCTATTGAAACTAAGTTTGCAAGTTTATTTGGTGTCTCCTTAAGACCCAACACCTTATTACTGGAAGACTTGCATAAACCATCTATATTTTCCTAAAGTTTTGTAATCCCTGTGTTTTGGACAGTTCCATTACAGAGATTTAAGCATCCTGTCCCAGGCTAAAATCATTCCTGGAGCTCTTTCAGAAGCCTGAAAATTTAGTGTCATCACTTTGGGTCTGGCCCATTTAACAACCACAATACTGTTTTCTGTTTTCTTTCTGTTTTCTTTCAAGGATATGTTCCTGAAAAGGGCAATGGCTTAGTGGAAAAATAGTTCCCATAAGAATTAATGTAATACCAGCGCAGATACATGGAGGGGTAGAAAATGCACGTTATTTAAATGCACTGGGAGAGGACATACGACACAGAGGATAGGAAAGCAGGAGCAGGGACATCATCTGGAGGAAATGCTGGCTTCTGAGCAGCTGGCTTTTCAGAGCAGATCACTGCTGTGGAAGATCTTAGCTGCTTCACCTGTAAGGCTGAACACATAGTGTAAATCTTTCAGTACAAACATTCTTGGTGTCTCTAACTGCATGGTTGCATTTGCATAGTAGTTATCTTCTTCTTCAGAAGAACCATGAGTAATTAAAGGTGAAGGACAGAAAAAACATGGTAACGATGATGGTTAGCAGAGCACAGCATTAAAAAAGTGGTAACAAGCTCTAAAGCAACAGTAAGAGAGGCAACTGGCGGTAGGATGCTCTTGCAATGCACTTATCTGTGTTTCTCTCTCCAAATGTAAGCATATTTTAAGCAGTATTTTATATTGCACTTGCATTGCAGAAAACTGATTTTATTTGCCCAGGGAAGAAAATCAGTTCTCCATCCTTTTAAGTTGGAGAACTATGCACAAGTAGCTTTTGTAGTCTTTCCCTTTAGATTTTTCACTGAATTTTTAGAGTTGGAAGGGACCATAGAGATCATCTAGTCCAACTACTCTGCTGAAGCAGGATTGCCTAGAGCATGTTAGAGCATGTTACTCAGGACTGCACCCAGGTGGGTCTTGAAAATCTCCAAAGAAGGGGAATCCACAACCTCCCTGGGCAGCCTGTTCCATGCTTTCCCTAGGGTTCTGTTTTGGAGAAGTACCAGCATCCTCCCTTTGCAGACATGGGCATCACTGAAGGACCTTTCAATGGGCAAGCAGATCCTACCAAGTCTTTTAGGAAGTGATTTGACTTTTCCAGCTGCTAGGTTCTGGAGAGTATCATGGGTGAAGGTTCATGGAGGTAATCACATGATTTTCACAAGAATTTTTGGACATAGCAGGTTTGTGTGAGTATTTTAGGGAAACAAAGCGGTATGTGGTAAATGGAGAGTGAGAAAAGGCTGCAAATGTCACCAGAATGGAAATATGAGCAGTAAGGCACTGGAATTTGGGGTGGGTTTAGAGAGATATAAAAGGAAAATTCATTTGTTTGCTCTACTTCTGGGCTGATACTATGTTGAGCATCCACATCTAATACTCAAAAAAATTAACTAAGAAATCGCATAGAAGGCCAGAGAGGTTTTGCTCTTTCACTCTGACTGTTTCTCATTAAATGGTTCATTGGAAGCTACAAGAAGAGAACAGAGGTATTTATCTCCTTACAACTCATGTATGTCTTAATCCTTCTATCAAAGACTATTATTGTAGCTAGGGCCTTATGAATTCCTTTTTCAAGGTGAAGCTGCCTTTCTTACAATGAAATTTTAAAATAGTCATGAACTCCTTGCATTTCTCTCTGCTAAGCAATCTTACCCAGCTCAGTGGGGTCATGTTCTCCAGGCTGTAAGAGGAAGCTTGCTGTGCATAGATTTTCTGCAGTCAAAAATGAAAACCTTGCCCCTACATCTAAGATTGTAGAGCAGCTACTTTCTGCAGCTCACCCTGTAACCCTCAGCCTCCCAGCACTGCACACCAGGGGAGTGCACCACAGCTCCTTCCCGGCTGCTATGTTCTTCCCCAGGGAAATGAGGGCAAGGAAACAAACTCACACCTGAGATTCTTCCTGGCATGGGGACGGCATGTGACCAGTGTATATCACACATCCCGTGGGACAGACATAACAGAGAGTGAGTGCACCCTGCAACTGTGGTAGTGCCCCTATGGCTTTGGAAGACAGACTCCTGCTGATGCAGCAGTGCTATTTAAAGATGAACATGCACCCGGTGTCTGCATGCTTTGCCTTCCCTCCAGCTCCGTCCCCTGGCAGACTTGTGTTGCAGGAACCTCATCTTGTTCAGCTGAAGCAACTGTTCCAACAGTGAAATCAGAAATGTCCTTTTACAACCTGCAAGCGGTGTGCTGTGTCTGCAGAGAGGTGTGTGTGTACATCCCTCAGCCACCAGTCCCTTCCTTTCCTGGAAGCCATACTATCTCTGCTCAGTCGGGCACACAGCGCCTTATTCTTCAGCCTAACGTTACCTGGAGACAAGGATAGTCTCTTGCATCTCATAGCCCACCAGAACGAGAGAATACATAAAGGACAGGACGTGGCTCCCACCTTGTACCTCTGCCCCCATCTAGGGCAGAAATATGCACTGGCATAGGAAAATTTGCCCATTTGCAAAGTACCAGAACAAAATGATGCCTGGGTTTGCTGTCTGACCCCTGCTGCCACTACACGGATTTGCAATAAAACCAGAAAAATATTCTTTTCACTAGCTTTGTTTTTCAGATTTAAAAAAGGAACAAAAACATTTGGGTCTGTGGTTGCTTTTGATTTTCTCCACAGCCCATAACTGAATTTTCACAGGAAAAGCTGCCAGGTCTGGAAAAAAATATTTGTTTCTTTAAATTTCTTTCAACATTTGAATTCCTGCTGCAGCACATGCCACCAGTATTTCTCATGGGAAGAAAGGTTAACTATTGTCTAGAAAAGTTGAGAAATGGAATATTCTGTACCAAAGAGGAGGCTGAGAGATGAAATGGCATTGAATAGTTGCACATACGTTGTACTTTTGCAAAAAGCAATTAAAAATAGGCACACTCACCAAGGAACATTCCTTGTGGACCTTCTATATAATGGAGATAACTAGGAAAAACTACGAAGCAAGAAAATTGATGACTGATCAATTAACCTATACATTGTTATCAAAATGAATTTCTTAAACCAGAATCTGACTCAGTGCAGCTGCTGCTGGTAATGACTATTTCATACTCAGCTTGCTGAAGACCTGGGAGGGCTGAGAGGTTCAGAGGAGCTTCCAGAGCTCTGGGTACCTGGAGGATGTGGCAATAATGGGGGCGGTGGGCTGTGTGATGGCAGAGCTCACTGCAGCCAGCAGCTTAGGACATGGTGCTCCCTGCTGGGTCACCAGGCTTCCAATTTACAGATCACCCCAGCCCTGTTCTGCTTTCTGTCTGTGAGGTAACTTTGCTGGGGCACTTCAGGAAAAACATGGTCTCACTGCACTGTTTTGGATTCCAAGTCCCCATGGGAGGCAAAATTAGGGACCTTTGGTTTTTATTTTTGTTTCTTAGCAACGCTTTTGTCCGCAAAGCATCTAAGTACTTCACAGGCTGTGAAGGTCTGAGAGATAAAAAACTATTTTTAGCCCCATTATTCATAAAATAAACTGAAAAAAACAGAGGTTTGCTTAAGAACCACACAGGAAATGTAAGGAAGAAATCCAAATTTTCAGGATTGTAACACGGCTGCCCAAACAAAGAGTCCTTTCTTTTCCTTAAAAGTTATATCTGCCTGCATATCTTAACAGTCCACACTTTGATGCAATAAGAGCTAAAGGAATCAGTATAAAATGGAGATGGTGCAGGCTTTGAGAGGATTTCTGGTCATTGGGACATCAAGGATCTGCTTAGCTTAGCTGTGGACTGGCTTTGAACAGGGCTGAGAGACTCTGTTTTTCACCTTTATGAATAACTGGGATTGCAGTGACATTTTGGTGTTCAGTAATGTCTGAGTCCCACTGACAAAATGTTATAAAGAGATGATACATTTGTCCAAAACAAATTTTAATCTTGTGGTTTTAGCAATGCAACATAATTAGGAAGGCAAGTTTTTACATTGTACATAGGAACTTTTGAGGTACAAGGTTTGGGATTCTGGAGAGAAGAAATTAAGACAGCAAGTATCTATGCAAGTGAGGGCCAAACCCACCAGCTCTAGTTGTCTGCTGTCCTAGGGGGTTCAGCTCCATGTTTGTCCTGGCTCATGGCTGCCTGTAAATTTGATAATAAAATATGGCACAGAGAGGCCTATAATTCTGTTTTGGACTATTTTTCACCTTTCCCCTTGGTCACAATAATTTTCTTTGACTAGCAGAGCAGATGATGACTCATACAGTGTAAATGAATAATACACTGTGCTGTCAGCCTTTTGGTATGTCTGCCAGAGAGGAAACTCTGTTTTTCTTTACCTTCATCAAGTTAAGGAGGCTAAAAGGTTTTACATCTACACAAACACACACACCATCTCCAGAGTAAGAGAGAAAGAAATATAGAGCAGTTTGCTGCTTTCCTCCAACCACCTTAATTTAATTTTCCTTATTTTTCAGCTGCTCCAGGAGAATTTTCTCCCTTTTCTTCTTCACAAGATTCCAGGGTGCTCTCACATAGATCTCTGTGAATGATTCAGGCCAGAAAGAGAAATTAAATTTAAATGTGGAAAACTAACCTTCCAGTAATACCTATCAAACATGGTAGTGACTCTCTTTATCTGACACCTCCTGCATAGTGTGAAGGGCTGAGAAAGGACTCTTCCTTTGCAGAGGCTGTCAGCAGTTGCAATGGGAGCCAACGTACTCTTCTTAATTGGAATTTCCTGTAATAATCAAGATTTTAAAAAACCTCTTTATTTCAATTCTCCCAGTTTATTCCAAACTTTCACAAATACTTAGCTGTGCAATCATAGTCAAAATTGAAGCATTTCCACCAAGCATTTTTATTTTGCCAAGTTCCGGGGCTAGAAATGTGCCATCACAGTTTTCCCAGCCAGTTCTATTCCCCGGTGGTGTGTTTCTGCTCTTTCAAAAGCAATGTGACATGAGTCCTGAAAGCTTGCACAGGATGGAACCATTGATAAACATGGTAATTTGTGTGGAAGAGGTGATCTGAGGATACTGGAAGCCTGAAAACTCAAAATACCCCATCCGTTCTAGTGCTGCATTCAGAGCACAAGACTAAATTATGGGTGCACATTCCATCATTTCTAAATGCAGTATTCCTAAGGGGTTGATGCCCCTGACATTTCTGTCTGTAAGCACTGTTGACTCGGCCAGTCTGCAGAAATCTGTAACAGCAGAAGATTTTCATCCTGTCTTCAGTTCATAAACCTTTTGTTATACAGCACTTGTCATCAGAGTTCAATTAATTTAGTCTGCTGTTAATAATGTGTGATCTGTTTTTCCTCCTGTTTCACTGGTAGCTGGAGTGCCTGCTACAGAAGGGTTACTTTCATCTCTGTCCTGTAATTTGGAGCTGCTCATTTTAGAAAAGAGTGGGGGTATGTTAAGATAACCATGGTTCCAGCTTTTAGAAAGCTGTAGATTGGCTCAGGTTTTGGGTTTTTGTTGTTGGGTTTTTTTGGTTTTTGGTTTTTTTTTTGCAATACAAGATCCATCACAAGCCACTCTTAAAAGAAATCTTTAAGCATGAAAATTTGCTGCAATACTGTTTAGCCTGTAGCTAGAAGAAGTTTACACTTTCACAGTCTTAATTTAATTTTGCCCTAACATGCTTATCCTTGTCTGGCTTTCTCAAGGAATTCCTAGCTGCTTCAAATATGCAAATTTTTCTTCAGCGATGCACACAGGTTACCATTGCCAATGAAAATGTTTCTAAAAAGAGTACAGAACAGCGCTGCTATTGAGATGGATATGCATTACTGGTGGAAGTGGCTTGGGTGAAGTAAGAATCTGTCTGAATTTTCACCCAGGTACTTTCAGTGCAAGTACTTAATCCTGAACCTACCTTCAGGCATATAGAAAATCCTGTTGGAGTCTGGCTCATTTGGGACCTGTGTTTCCCAATCAATCTGTCAGAATATCATTAATTTCTCCTACACTGCTTTGTCATTTTCCCTTTATCTGAAAACTCTGAAAACATTTATGTTTCCTTATGTCTCCCCATTCTGCCCATAACTCCCTCCTTTAACTTTCCATTTTAATGATAACCTTCCCCTTGACCTCAGGTGTGTGCCTCTTTTTGTTATTGTTGGGTAATTTAGGTTTTGAGAAAGAACTGAGTCGGCTGTCATCTAGTTGACCCATCTCAAATAAGCTATTATGTTAAAAGCCATCCTGGAGAAGTGCTTACTGACTTTAACTTCAGCAAGTAAAAGAGCCAGAAGATTTCACATCTACACATACCCACACCATCTCCAGAATAAGAGAGAACTGGTGTTTCATAAGTAGCTACCTAAGCAAACAAACAAATGCTTGAGCCTTTTAAAAGGATTTCTACTGAGGTTTCTCAAACACCTTTAAGAGACATCAGACTTGATGACAATCCAGGAATCATCTGTATTCATGTTATGTCACAGCACTTAATTGCCTGTTGGTCAATGTAATATCTAAACTGTATAATCCAAGGTCTCTGTTCTGTTCTATGAATGGGTGGACTATGTTGAGGGAATTTAGGCACAAACACCTACTGAAAACAGCTCTTATCTGTAAGATGCCTGCTGATGTATGGCAGAAGGTGGCATCTCAAAGGAGGATGGGACTGCAACAACATGCTTGTGTAGCTTCCAATGACCTCTTGAAGAGCAAGGGTCTACCAGAGGCTCTGGAGAGATGAGAAGAAAATCACACCAACAACTTCCCACAACTGTCCAAAATCCAGAGCCCAAATTCTCTGTGCAGTCAATGGAGAGGGGTAGTGATTGACAGTTCAAAAGCCAGATGTCTGAATGTATGAATAATTGTCGGTATGAGTTTCTCACTTCCTGGGTGCACAAATTTAGCCTCTGAGACTATTCCTGGCCCCAACTAAAAAATTTTGAGAGTTGTTATCTGAATGCATAATGTGCTACATAAAATTAAATCCTGTGAATAATCAGATTTACATAACTTGAAATCAGCAAAGACAATTCCATATCAGAACAATTCCACATCCACCACCTTTTCTCTCCTGGAGGCTACAGAGATTAAAGCATTGCTACTCACATGTGATAGAAGTGAGCTCCATTGAAAAGCCTGTGCTGAAATACCCACGTCTCTAATCAGAACTGAATAGCATGCAGTAAATGAATCATAGGACCATGTACTGCACAATACAAAAAAAGGAATATTGTTTATTTTTTATGAAAAAGGCCATGTGGCATGAGTGTGAAACAGTGCTGGTGTTCATCAGCTAAGTGAACCACAGGAATTCCAGTAGGCTTGTGGGCTTGCATGAAGAGATGCAGCAGAGAGGGACACTCATGCAATAGTGCTAAGTGCCTTTGCCTGGCACCTGTTTGCTGTGAAGGTGGTGATGACAGCATTCATAGGACATTATGGTCTGAGAGGGTTCATAACTAATGATCATCCAACCAACTAGATAGTTGGATGATCGCTCATACAAGGTAGGGTCTAGCACATTTGCTCTACTGGTGTACCTGTAACTGTCAGAGTACTGAAGGGATCTATCCCAGGGGGTATACTGTTATCTTTATCAATGTTCCAGTTGAGATCATGGAGTGTGCTGTCATCAAGTTTGCATATGACACCAGACTGGAAGGGATCAGTTGATACACTTGAGGGCAGAGCTGTCTTCCAGAGGGACCTAAATAGTCTGACAGGAATTCTTATGAAATTCAGTAAGGACAAGTTCAAAGCTCTGCACCTTTGAAGGAAGAACCCTGTAACACTGCATAGCCTGCGGAACCACTGCCTGGGGAGCATCTCTGCAGGAAAGAAGCTGGGTGTCTTGGGGGACAGCAGACTGAACATGAACCAGCATGTTCAGAAAAGAACATGGAAGAAAAGGCAGACAAAATGTCCTGGGTGTCAGCAGATCCAGAGAAGTGATCATCTGTCTCTACTCAACACTCACTCATTAAACGACATTTAGAGTACTGTGTTTTCTTGTGCCCTCACACCCAGTACAGGAAAGATGTCGATAGTGGGAGTTCAGCAGAGGGTCACTAGGATATCTGTGATTTGAGCTGTGAGGAGAAAGACCAGGACTGGCTCAGTCTGCAGAAGAGACAGCTTTGGGAGCACCTAAGAGCAGCTCCCCTACAGTTATGGGGAGGTTACGAAAGAGGCAGAGCCAGAGTCAGTGCCAGAGCACAGCACAGAGGGAAGACAAGAGCCAATGGGGATAAGTGGATTCAAGAGAGGGTGAGACTGGATTTATGGAAAATCTTTTTTACAAAGAGGATAACCAGGCAGTGGAACAGGTTGCTCAGAGAGGTTGTGAGCAACTACATTTTGTCTTACAGCTGACCCTGCTTTCAGTTCCCTTCCAACCTGACTTATACCATCAACTTTGGACAGGACATAAAGGATGCTGGAGTATGAAGTGGCATTGAATACATTGTATATAAGTATGTGAGCAAATAAATAAAACCCCTCTGAATAATGACTGAACGTCTTCTCATTCACTGAGGACCATCAATGCTTTGCTCTGAGGGTGACCTGAGTCCTATGCAAAGACAGAGTGTGGAGGTATCTAATTACTCGGTAATAATTAATATTACCAAAAGAACAAAATTTTGGTTTCACAGGCAGTCTGAACTCCATTATTTCCTGACTTCGAGAAGCTTGACTTTTCAGCCTTAATGTCCTTTTAACACAATTTTCATGTAATTCTCTATAAACAACACAAGAGGTTTTACACTGAAAAATGTGTTTAGATGTTTGTTTTATCATTGTGCAAAAGGTTCCTCTCCTTGACAGATTGTCATACCGATATGGCCTGCTTTCTTTGCACTTAATCATGCATGAAGCATAAACAGGGTGAAGGGTGTTTCATTTCAAAGTCTATGAATGGTAATCTTGCTGGCTGCTGCACTAGCCAAGTACATTAGGATGTTATACAGTCTGTTGGTTCAAGTGTCAGGCTTGAAAGTCCCAGGAGATAAATGCCCATATTTTTGTATCCTCATGTTGGTCTCTGCCAACTGGACCCATGTCAGACTGTTTTTGGACACTATCATCAACAGATCAATGCATCTATATTCATACTCACATCAATCATCTTTTCTATTATGAGCTAAGTCCCGAAATCCCTGTCTACACAAAATTCGCATTGACATCATCAGGAGCTCTTGGGGCTGCAGTATTTGATAAAACAGTAACTGTTAAAACTGGGGAACATTTCAATAAAACATAAAATGCAACTCTATATTTAAACACAGAAGCTGTGCCAGTACACTGGTAAGAAATTTACTTGGTCTGTCTCTCTTCTGTACTTCTGCACAGTCTCTGCTGCTGGTAACCTCTGGTCATCTTGGCCCAATGCATGCATGGGACTGGTGAAACACGTTCCTCTGGCTAAGAAGGTAGATAAACAGTATGTCTGTTAATGTTGCATTTCATGTAATTACTTCTTCATACAATAAATAGGCATGTGTTTGTGCATGTGTCTGTGTACAAAAAGTATAATTTAGAGGAAGAAAATTTTGACTTATAAAAGGGGGAGTAAAAATATACAGGTGAAAATGCAGCCTATTTTCTAGTGTGCAATACTAGAAAATACTCCCATCTTGCAAGGTACGTGCACATTTGCTAAACTGAAATTACTGCATCTTTGCTGCCATTACTGGTACTGTTTCTTCACCTGCTATCACAGAGCAGCAGCAACGACAAGAGGAAAATTTGCAGAATTGATTACTATAAATTATCTTTCTTTTAGGTGACAGAGTGTCTGTCTTACCAAAAATTATGTATACTAGAAAATATTATTCGTTTCATGTCCATTCATCTATCCTCCTATTTCATCAAGCCAGAAAGATCCCCCTATCACAGTAAAATATTTTTGTTTGTTTGTTTTTTAATAAGATTTTTAGTAACGAAAGCATTATACATTTGCCACAATCTGCTGCCACTGGCATTGGACAGAAAACATTCACAGGGAACCAACCTGTACTTGGGGGCCTAAAGCAGCAGACTATATCTCATGCAATTGGTGTCAGATGTTACAGATCTGTTGTCACTGAAATTGCTGATATTCTGGTTAAAATAGCACCAAAAAATAATATAAAGAAGGTTTTTCAATCTGCTTGATTGTTTTCAATTGCTAAGATTTTCAAAATCTTGGTATCACAAGAACTGCAGTAGGTCCTTCTTACCCATCAGCTGCTTTCTGACAAGGACAGAAGAAGAAAGAAAGTTGGAATTTAAGAACTGAAGTGCATTTTCCTAATCTAATTGCTAATGACAGAAGATTTCTCTCATCAGTAGAGAATGATGATGCAGTGGTTGTTCAGTAGCATTAATAACTATCCCCTCTCATTTTAGAATACATTTTTACACGTGACATACTTCTGACAGCTGGGACCAGTGATTGATGAGGTGTAAGCATTGTGGTGATATGGCCATACACTTTACTGATTTAAGATGAATACATGGGTAGGAACCATCATCTCAACTGCTAGGAGAAAGCGAACCAGCCCTAAAATTATGAGTCTCTGTAGCTTTAACAGAAGGACTGCATTCAGGAGCTGGAGAACATAACAGCTATATAATCTAAGGATCAAGAAAATAATAGGATTTAAAAATCCAGTATATGTCAGGAACATATGGACAATTTAGTAGTCCTGCTTAGAATACAGAAATTAAATTATGATTTAGTAACATTTTTTTTAAGGCACATGCAATTTATTATAAAAACATTGTAGCTGAATACCAAATTATATTTCAGGAATTAAACATTTTCCTGACTTGTTCTGAACACAAGACACATTATTTATTGGGTTTGCTCAGAAGTATAGATATTTTACTGCTTATCCCTATTGAATAGCATGTCTCATTTAGTACTTAAAGAGGCTACGTGCATGCAAAATTGATAACTACAACTGGGTTCATAAGCTGCTCAGAATGCAAAGATACCCATTTGTCATGTTGAAATGCCAACTGAAACCCAAAAAGATGCATTTTATGTATAACAGGTGCACGCACTCAGATTTTACAGATTCACCTAAGGTCTCATTCTTTCAATAATTTGGCATCTCGTCCGCAGTAGATACAAAACAGATCAAAGGGTCTGAGGGATCAAATATCATAGGGCACTGAAATACTATCTTGTAGTTTCCAGTGCTGTAAATACTCTCTAGAGGTTCATGTATGCCCTGTAAAAGAAGTTGTTTGCCTCAACATGAGTTCAGTTGACACAGACACTTAATTTGAAAGGTAGAACTTAACACAAAGTTATTTCTACTGATAATTCTTTTAATGATTTTTAAATGTCCTTTGACTGTTAGGTATTTTACAGAGCTACAATATACACAGTCTTCTGTAATGAGTGAGAAAGTACATTTTTCAGTATTAGACCTAAAAGCACCTTCAGAGCTTTACTGTAAGATTATTTATTCTATTGTTAGTGTTTCTAATGGTTTCTTTGTACACCATTGGGGATTTGTGTCAAAGGAATGAAGGAAAAACACTTCTGACAACAGGTGGTCTTTTTGGTTTTCTTAAGCAGTAGGGAAGCTCAGGCACATCCCAGGCAGTGCAATAATCCCAGCACCACCCTGCAGTCCTCAGGGTTGCAGCAGCATCCCGTCCCATTGGATAGTCCCCTCCTGCCAAGTTCAGTCACTCCAAGCCTTAAGATTTCGTGGAGCAGTAAGATCATTTCTGAGCTGAGCAGATGGGTGAAAGAGCCTTCATCAGTTTATTTTGCTTCAGAAAGGTTTACAGTTCCTCAATTTAAAACAAAACAAAACAAAGCTGTATGAAAGCACAGCAGACGCACCTTGACACAAAATATCTCTGGCTCCTCTTCCTCTTCCTCAATTGATGGCCAGGGCAGGGACAGAGTGGGAAGGCCCAGCCTGAACAGAGGCAGAAAGGTGCAAGAGGTCCATTAATTTGTATTCCCCAACAAACAGACATAGCAACATTTGTACCTCCTAATTGGGTGACTTATTTTGGTGAATTTTCCCTAGGTAAATGGATGAAGAAAGCCCCAAAATTCTCATACTGCACCCCGCAGCCTCTGCAGGGCTGTGCTGAGCAGAGTGGCGTGCAAGACATTTTATTCCTTAGAGCTATTTCTTGCTCTCTGTGCACTCAGATGAGTAGCAGTGTTACAGTGCATTAGTCCCATTTTTTAGCTCTTTTGTCTTCTTTTTCAAACAGAAACATGGATTGTTGCATCAATCTAGATCATAGTTATATCACTCCAGAGCCTTGGTGTGGACGTTAAATTCTGCATACTCCATCTGGCACTACTCACACATACTGCCCGAGAATAAATGAGTCTTAAATGAGGTGGTTCCTCTTCACTACAGTACTGCTGGGAAGGGGAAGGATTTTTCTGACTGACAGAATAAAGGTCAGAAGTTGTGTGAAAATATGGCAGACTCCAACTGTGGGAGAGCTAAATCTGGGCCAGAAGTACTAAATTCACTCTATTCACATCTATTTTACATCATGAGTGGAACTTGCAGATTGCAGTTCCCTCATTATTTCAGGGTGGTTTTTTTAACATCTTTGTAAAACAAAGTGGCAAAGTTACTGGGTTTATTGGAGAATTTGCTGTGCAAACTCCTCTGTTGTGTGAGAGGTCAAGCCAGATGAATGCAATGGTTCTTTTTGGCTCCAAAATCAATAACTCTTTGGAATTGCTGCAAAGACTTGGTGTGCTACTGCCAGTTCTTCAAAAGAAAAAAATCTATTTTGTGTGTCCTTATACTCACCCTGTCCACTTTGAAATTACACCACTCATTGAGAGAATGAATACAAGTGCGGTTTCCAATTCAACGGATGCAGCATCTTTTCAGTGTAGAGATCGCAATTCTTTGTAGTAACTGATTTGTTACAAGTAAATAAATGGTAATTATGCAGCCTGCTGTTCATTATATTACACAATCCATTTAAGCTCCTGCTCTACAGATGTTTAAGTCTATACAGATGCTTGGCAGCAGACTCAGGGCATATTTACTGCATATCGGCAGCGAGCAGAGACCAAAGCCACTAAATCTGCAAAATGTGGTAAGAGATCATACAGATTTTCTAGCGGCTGTCCAGCATTGAATAGTACTTTGTCATGGAGTTGCACACAAGTTACTTAGTCCTGCCTGTAAAGGCGCTAATTAGCTGAGGGAGAGCAACCCACAGATGTAGATGCAAACTTGTGCCTGCAGCTTGTCTGCGTGCCTCAGCGTTACTCTTCCCCTGCAGTTCCATTTTGGAGGCTAGTCTTTTTTTGTTAAACAAGTGTCAACTGTTTGAAGGGCAGATTTAGAAAAGAAAGCAACCGATGTAAGAGAAAATTCACCGTTTTGAAAGTTTAGCTTTGCCTGTGTTAAAAGCAAGGCTTGGTACAATGAACTGTGAAAATATGGCAAGCAGTGACAGTGTTCCCACTGATAATATCTACAGGAAACAAAACCCTGCAGAAACTTCATCTTGCTGTCAAAATCAGCCCGACCATTATACATGTGGCTTGTACAGCTAAGAACTCGGAACCAGAGTGTGGTGAAGTGCTAAACTGGCTTTTGACAACACTAGCCTCTTGCAGGACAGAGAGGATGATTTTTTCATTTCACTGCATTTCCTTAGTTCTGTTCAGGGACTATTTAATTCAAACCTGAGAAACCAGCTGGGAGTTGAAAAACCGGAGAGGCTGATATTCCTCCTCAAACCTCTCAAAAAAAATGGGAAGGGAAGAGGAGGAGATCTACTACCACTTTGAAAGCGTAGCAAAATTGTGAACAGAAAGCACTACTGCTGTTCAATTCACTAGTAGATATTGTTCCCCTTCTTTAAAAAATCAGGTAGTTTAAATGTGAGGCTATTTTCCCCCATTCAATAAAAGTCCTTAGTACATTTCAGGTAGCTTTTTTTTTCTTTCCGTGAATGCTAATTGAGCGCAGATTGCTGTCCACATGCAGCTTGGTCCAAATCGTAAGAAAGGAACTAGCACCTGGTAAATATACAATGAAGTGGTTTCACTGGAGACAGATAAAAATTACTAATTATTGTTTCATTGTTTGAATCAGGAGGGTTCGACTCATGCTCCGCAGGGTTCGTGCAGTCTGCCAAGACACTGGTTCTGGTTCACAGCCCATTCCTCATTGCTCTCTTTCCTAGTGATTTCTTAGGAGCAACCTGAGAGGCAGATGAACTGCTCTGTCGGGTAAAAGCCTTGTCCAAGCTGCTCCCTTTCCTAGGGATGCACCAGGTGGGTGAGCACACAGGTATGTGGCAGGATAGAGACCAAAGGAACTCATAGGGGTCCTCTGCTGCTCACATGCTGTAAGTGTGGTGACATATTAATGGACCAGCCTTCCTCTGACACCAGAAGAAGGTCTGAGGCCCACTGTATATAGCTTGCTTAAATAAACTTGACTATAAGAAGTTCCACCTAAACATGAGGAGGAACTTCTTTACTGTGAGAGTGGTAGAGCCCTGGAACAAGCTGCCCAGAGAGATGGTGGAGTCTCCTTCTCCGGAAATATTCAAAACCCACCTGGAAAAGTTCCTGTGCAATGTGCTCTAGATAGACCTGCTGCGGTGGGGTGGTTGGACTAGATGATCTCCAGAGGTCACTTCCAACCCCATATGATTCTATATTCTATGAAGTGCGAGTAAATCACAATGTGCAGCAGCAAAAGGAATCAATACTTCTTTTGGAAAAAAGGCTTATGTCAATACACTGGCAAGTAATTATGTCAGTATTCAGAAATTATCTATACCCTCATGTTTAGGTCAGGAAACTAGTCCATTCCCAAGCAGAGAACAAATTAATTTAAAATTGTTAATTTCCTTTAGGGGATGTGTATGTGTGTGTGTGTGTGCATGTGAGGTCATGTTACTTTTACCACAACTGAATGAAAATTTAGATTCTTGCAGACAAAGTGCTACCCATGAAGTGGAATGAGACATGCTGATTAAAAGGAATAAAGAAAAGGGAAAAAGAATATTGCTTTTTCAGAGATACAAATTGTGAGCCAGGCCATGGTGCAAAGCTGCTTATCTGCATTGTTTGTTTCATAACCTTCAGCTATCAAAGTTCTTTGAGGAAAACTGACAGATTACTAGAGCACTCCTAATACTTTGGAATTCTCAGTTTTTATTATTTTCAAGCTGTTTCTTCTCCCTATTAAAAGAGTTTTCTATATTTTAAGAACATAGCAATAGCATGACTATATTGACAGCACTTCTTAGGTGATAAGTAACACAGTGTTTCCATAGGAAAAGAAAATTTTCTGGATTTTAATAGATCCAAAATGGCCTTTATTCTGAATAAAGCTATGAAGAAAATTTTGCAAAACTTTCTTTCCTGGGGGAGAAATAAAAAAAGCCAACAACAAACAGAGTTTGATACATAAGAACAAAAATATAATACTAATTATATATCATTTCATATTACGACTGCATCAAAGCTTCTGTTATGATATATGATGGGGACCATACCTGTAAATTATATAGGCTGGCTTGAGAATTATGGCTTTATATCCTGCCATTTCCTTAGGCATACAAAAATAGGCTTTCATGCTGAGGGAAGGGGAAATGCCTCTGTCAGTTTGGTGCATGAAGCAGCCAGTTGCTGGTGAAGTGGAACAGTGATCTGCAACTGCAGAAACATTTCTATTCTCTAGTATTAAGCCAGTAGCAAGTGAGGGAAATTGCTAGAAAAATAACATTAAGGATTCACTGAATATTGATGAGTTGGAGCTGTTTTTTACTAAAATGTTGATCATCTCTAGCAAACTTTATAGATTTTTCACTGTATTTTGGAGAAAGTATTTTGTTGTTTGTTGTCTGCTGGTCTTGTCATTAAAAACATCTTCCTCTTATACCAAAGATAGATAACTTCTACTAATTTTGATTTCTGGAAGTTCAAGAAACTCTCTTTCTCTTTTAAAAGACGGGCTTTGTGCTTTTTGTGCTTTTACATTCCTCAGATGGAGGGTTGTTGTGAGAAAAGACTTCAAATCATGAGCCATTCTGCTCCCTGTTTCCTGGAGTTTTTAAACATGCATCTAAACCTGCCATCCTGGAGACAGGCAGCACAAACAACCCTAGGAAACCTAACTTCTCCCAGGGTTGTCTAGGGCCATGCGTCTTGCAGTTCCGTTTCTGCTCATTTCATTCACTTTCTCTTGCATTTGATTGAAATGGCCACAAGGATGATCAGAGGAATGGAGCACCTCTCCTATGAAAACAGGCTGAGAGAGCTGGGGTTGTTCAGCCTGGAGAAGAGAAGGCTCTGGGGGGACCTTATAACAGCCTATCAATATCTGAAGGGAACCTACAGGAGACACTCTTTGTCAGGAGGTGTAGTGACAGAACAAGGGAAAATGGTTTTAAATTGGAAGAGGGGAGATTTAAATTAGACACCAGAAAGAAATTCTTTACAGTGAGGGTGGTGAGACACTGGAACAGGTTGCCCAGGGAAGTTGTGGATGCCCCATCCCTGGAGGTGTTCAAGGCCAGGCTGGATGGGGCTTTGAGCAACCTGCTCTGGTGGGAGGTGTCCCTGCCCATGGCAGGGAGGTTGGAACTCGATGATCTCTAAGGTCCCTTCCAACTCAAACAATTCTATGATTCTATTCTCAATGTTACTAAAGCAGCAAAGATTTTCCACAGAGCAATCCTTCCATGTCAGGAAGTACTTTTGGGATTCTGCTGGACCAAGGGATAGCTGGTTTCTCGAGCACACACTAACTTTCACAAACCAACATTTGGAGCAGGGGCTGAGCCACAGCTTGGAGGAAGATGGTAATACTGAGGTAATACTGATACAGAGTGTATGGAGTTACAGGATTATGGAGGTAATACTGATCGCTACAGCAGTGCCTGCTCCAGGCTGACAGATACCGTGTGCTGTATTCCCCTGCAACTGCTGGATAGTTTCAAATGTTGGCCACTTACAGGTGCATATCCAAAAAGGTCTATATACTCTCTGACTGCTTATATTGCTCTATCTTCTTTCCAAACTATTTGGCAAGTTTTGCTGACATTGTTGAGTTTTTACTTTTCAATGAAAAAAGTGCTGGGTTTGGTTCCCTCTCTCCTCCCTCTCCCTATTGAAAAGAAATACTGAATCCCTCTGTGGAATAGGAAATGCTTATCTGAGAAGGTTGCAAGTCAAGAAGAGATAAAAACATGATTAGAAATTTCAGCTGAGAGCTTAAGAAGATACGACTCTCAGAAATAATATGACAGAAGCAGTGCTGCTGTGAAGAAATCCACAAGCACGAGACAGATGGAAAAAGGACTTTACATCGTGGATAAAGTCAACATATGGGCAGAGGAAAAGTAAAGGGACCTAATTTATATAAGAAATATCTATATATAAGGCACAGATTTTCCATTTCTGATTTCAGACAGGCAGGAATGTTGGTAGTTCCTGCCTTATGTTTTTGCTCTGCCATTTTTTTTTGGTTGTTTATGTTGATCATCAATCACTGCAAAAATTATACCATTCAGGTACCATTATTCTGACCCATACAGCATCCTGATTTCTTTTTATGCACAATTTAACACTTATTTAAGTGACTTTTCTTAATGTATAATTTCAACTGTTCATTACAAACACAGAAAAAGTATGAAGTGAGTTATGAATTCTATCAGTGGATGACTTGACGTTGTGATATTTCAAGAATATTAAGTTATTAATTTGTTCTTTTAAAAATGAGACAAAATGTAATATTCAGTACTTCAGAACTTAAGTATAATACCTGAACTAAATGAAGGGATTTTCAACCAGGCAACAACTAAAACATGGAAAAACTTTCTATACAGAAAAGTTTACCCGATTTTTGCAACCCAGATAATACAATAGCAGATGCAATTACTGTCTGAGGTGTTTAGGGCAGAGTGCCTGAGGTATGTTTCTCTACCACCCACCACCATTGCAGGACCTTGGGATGTTCCCACAGGCCTCAAGCTCTGGAGGACACAGGACAAATCATTGCCTTACAAGGCAGAGGGAGTAACTTGTCATCTGTGGTGAAAGACCCAACACCAGGACTGCTCATGGATACCCAGCATAATCCACCTGTGTAGCAGATGGAGTTAAAACTCCTCATATGCCTTGTGTGGGCACAGGTGTCATCTCCCAGTACTCACTGGGGAAGGAAGAGAGGGCAGCTGTGGGAGAGAACTGTCATCAATCTCATCATCCATCTGTGCTTGCAGGCTTTTATCTATTAGAGGATGAATTTTATGTTGCTATAAAACCCCACCCAGAGTTAAAAGGCAGAGCACTTATGGTAGGCTGGAAGCTGTTTGTGGAACTGTGCACCACACATACAAATAGTTACTCAAAATTGAAATTCTCTTTCCAGCTGTGTCTGTTTTTTGTGTCAAGATTGTGCAATTTTTATAGAAAACTATGCTATGACCTTGTTAGAAAAGGGGCTTTATGTAAGTAGAATGTGTCATAAACAGTCATTACTTCCAGCACTTGCTAAAAAAATACCAATATTGACAAGGATATGAACAACTTCAAAAATTAAACTTAGATGATGAAGGCCTTAGAATGCAATAACTAACAGCTCTTCCAAAAGCCATATGATGGAATAATTCTCTCAAATGTGTTACCCAGTCATCTGGACATGCTGCTAAGTATAAAATATAGCACAATTACAGATCTTTATCTCTAAAATCAGATCATTCTCTTTATAATTTCCCCCTAGCTATATAACAACATAATTATTTTGCTTATATTAACATTTCTTTCTGAATATTGTTTTCTCACACAGCAACTATTTAAAGTCACATGTTGAGATCTAATCTTATCTGTAAAATAACTCAGGAAAGCTAAAGATCACTTTTAAATAAGTTTGTAAGTTTGTTTTCATTTGCTTCTGAGCCATAAACAAAAAACTGTCTGAAACACAGTCTGAAAGTTGAATTCACCTAAGAGAGGAAGATACTTTAAAAAAAATTCTGAATTCAGCACATTCTTGAAAACTCAAACTAAGGAAAAGGCATTTCCTGAATTTTCTTGAATTTTTGATCCCTTTCATTCAGAAATACTACTTTTTTTCTAAAAATGTGGGAGGAGGGGAACACTCTAACTATGAAGAAGTGAAAAAATGTTCTCACAAATAGTTGATTGTGTAGTTTTTTACAATTGATTTTCCAGTTTCCAGAGCGCTTACAGCAGGAAACATGCAATAGTTTCCCTGGATAATTTATTTTCTGTAGTTATAGTACTTGGTGAGTAAGCAACTCTTTCTGTTTTATGGAAGCCTTTGTGGATGATGCATCTTGAGTTTCAAGGGACTGTATCTGCCTCACTGCACTGTCAACTACCCTCCTTGCAAAAGGGAGTGCCAGTACATCGCAGTAGCCCATTGATCTATGGAATTAAGTGATACTGAAAATGATTTGAACGCTGCCATGTGTTCTAACCCCACATCCATACTGGCGTACTAAACATGACAATGGCATAGTCAAAAGCCCTGGCCCATGATGGTCTTGTATGTTCATGTTCTCTTTATGTATATTTTTGACCAAAGCTAATTAGCTTTGCCAGTCTAGGGTGAGAGGATAGCATAGACCAGGGGCTGTCCCAGTGGATGTCAGTGGGGTCCAAGCAATGCAGTAGAAGAGAATTTAACTATTGAGGCACAAATTTTGCAATGACACTGCCTGCAGGTCCCAGATTATTTAGGTGTTTACCAGTGTATTAACCAGGATGTGCTAGGAACATTTTGTCGCAAAAAGGTATGTGAGCCAACAAGTTTTGAAGGACATGTTTGATCTCACATTGCTGACAAAGTTGTGCTTTAGCACGGCTTGGCTAGTTGAGGTGCCCAAAGCTAAAGTATACCAAGCCCAGGTACACGGGAGTTTGACAACACAGTAATTATTTGTAAAATACAGTTACTGTTTTGGGATGCGGTTTATGAGAATGTCACCGCTGTTTGTTACAGGAAAATTATGGTGTTTTTGCAACTTCCTCTGCTTTTGATTCTTCCCACATGTTCTAACATGCAGTCTACATGCTGTCTGCTGGGACAAAAAGCAGTTAGCATTTAGGGTTGTTAACAAAAAAGCAGGACAGGATAAAACTTACTCCAAGACATCATTGCTCCTCAGCATCTCTGAACTTTCCTATTCAAGAGGTTTTGATCAGAACTTTCAAACTCCAGTACCCCTTTTTCCCTTCCCTATTTTAAAATCCCTTCTTTAAGAGTGGTTATTATATACCTGGGTGACACGTGGCCCAAATCAGCTGCTCCTAGAACATCCCAGAATGATGCTTCTCTCCTTTGCCACAGGGAACCCTTCTTCTTTTTAAGCCACAAAACACACATATGTGGTCAACGTGGACCACGGGGTCTCCTCCTCGGGGCCACCCAGAGGAAGAAGAGGAGGCGAGGAGAAGGAAAGGCCTCCATCAGCCCGTTCCTCGTCAGGGCGTGGGAAGAGCGTGCCACCAGGTAAGGCATAAAGCTGCCGTCAGCCGCCCGTCCTCCCTTTCTCGCTGCAGCAGAGGCTTCGTGCCAACCGCCTGCAAATCGAAAAACATTTGTTTTGCGCTATAAAACCCAGTGGCTAACAGCTGCACAAGTTGTCTCCGGCGTTGTAAACCTGTCATCGGCACGGCATTGTTTACATATGGCTACAAGGCCCTCGTAGCCAAGAATCCCTATGCGCTGCGGCGGCAGCCAGCGCTTTCCTGACAGCTGTGTCAACTGGCAGCAGCACAGCCGGCTTATTTGCTTCAACAGAAACCTCAGCAACCCCCACCCCAAAGACGCAAATCAGAATTCTTTCATTTTTTTTAATGAGCTCAATGTTAATAATAGATCAACTGCAGTGCAGATGCTGGAATGGAAATAGCTGGCATTTTCCTAACAAGGCACACAATTCTCCTAGAAATAATGGATCTCAGCTGAAATAGTTACAGCCAGCCAGGCAGCGCTTATAATGCATGACCAAGTGTCCAAAATGAAATCAAAATCGAGGAAACATGCAAAGGTGCTAATTTTCTACATCAGTGGGATTTATCAACTTCTTACTGATTAACATGAAAAGTTGTTTGGTTCTTCAATTGATAGGGCTTTGTTTTGCTTGCACCGACATCTGAAAGACATTGATTTAGATATTACAGGAACTTCTAGATTGGCAGAATACTTTTAAACCAGTAAATCAATTCTCTCTACATTATAAATGGCAGTTATTAAATAGGAAGTTTTTTTTTGTTCCTATCTTAGTGACAAGGTTACTATCTACTGAGAGAAAAAATTACATATTTTTTTTTATATAGACATACCAAGGCTTTTCTTGAAAAATCAGAGTTTAATTCATTGTTTCTTCCATCATCTTCCATTACTTAAAAAAATATTTATTAACCTCTGCTGTTCAAAAAAGGTCATTTACCCAAGATTCTTCACATCATATGATTTGAAGTTGCTTGTCAAGAGGGAAAGATAAAAGAGAAATGCATAAATGAGCGTTTGCTTCAGAGCACATGCCATCCCACTGAATTCAGTCTCCAGATCATTAAATCTGAGGTTAACCTGCTTACCTTCACGGTGAGGATTATTCCATACTTATTCCTCAGTTGTAAAAGAGACAAGTGCAGGCACATATTCACCGACTTGGCCAGTGTACATTTGCTCCAAATCTAGATTAACAAAAAAAAAAAAATCTCTAATCCTTTTGTGATGGACTAGATGGAGCCCTATCACATAGACAAACAATTTCAGATTGGGAGCAACTGTCCTCACTAGTTTCTACACTGAGGTGATCTCTCTTTACTTTCCACAGGATTTGATTTTGCACACCTTTGGGACATTTATGCTTGTTGACAACCTCTAATAAAAATGCTGCAGCTTTTCCAAATCATTGCCAACAAGAGCTGGTGCCAACACCCAGCACAGAGCAGACCAGCAGTGATGGGTGCACACCTGGGCTTTAACGTGGCTTTATTTCGTTAATGTTTTGCTGACATGAATTTTGGGTTAGTTTCTGGAACAGATTTGGCCGGTGTGCACAGGTTCACTCCATTACATAGTGTGGGTACTCTCCTTGAGCACAGGCCTTTGGGAAAAGGTAAGGCCTGATCCTGCAGTGTGCTAAACACCTCTGAGTGAAATGCAAAGTATTCCTCAGCTCCCAGGTTTGCAGCACCTTACAGAATTGGTGTCTTCTATTTCCATTCCCCAAGGATTATTAAGCTTACCTTTAAGCATTACTAATGGCACAATTATTAGGGATGATTTTCAAGACCCGACTGGATGCAGTCCTGAGAGGC
>BJBW01000721.1:0-169677 GCA_004320125.1 Scolopax mira | reverse complement strand
CCTTCTGGGCTGCAAGTGCATATTGCCTGCTCATGTCCAGTTTCACATCCATCAGCACCACCAAGTCCCTTTCCTCAGGGCTGCTTTCTAATACCTTGTCACCCAGTCTGTACTGATGGCAAGGATTGTTCCGGCCCAGGTGCATAACCTTGCACTTGCTCCTGTTGAACTTCATGAGATTTACTTAAGCCCAGTTCTCCAGCCTGTCCAGGTCCCTCTGGACCATCACACAGCCTAGGATGGTAAAATCCTATATTCAGTCCAGATTAGAGGTGGAATTTAGTATCGGGTAGAGTAACTTCAGCTACCCTGTGGAATCCTACCTGGACTACTGCTGCTGTTCCAGGATGCTGCAGGTCTGGATTTGTATCAGCTGCATATAGATGTCTTGAATTGCCTAACATCTCAAATACCTCTACTTCCAACAGAACTCGGTTAACACATGAGCCAAGACCTTATATTTCCATTGGAGTTGACAAGGATCTAGTCAATAACATCTGTTGAGTACAGAAAGGTGTCAGCCCCCTTTGAAGTTTACAGCTATGTTCAATGAACTGAATGGTGCTCTCAACTCCACTCCCAGTAGTGACTATACTTCCACTGACTTCAGAGGAACCCAGTCAACATATAGATATGCTGATACCTAAAGTAACATGTCTTAATCATAGAATTATATGGGGTTGGAAGGGACCTCTGGAGATCATCTAGTCCACCCCCCACACCGGAGCAGGTGTACCTAGAGCACATTGCACAGGAACTTGTCCAGGCGGGTTTTGAATGTCTCCAGAGAAGGAGACTCCACTACCTCTCTGGGCAGCCTCTTCCAGTGCTCTACCACTCTCACAGTAAAGAAGTTCCTCCTCATGTTTAGGTGGAACTTCTTATACTCGGGTTTGTGCCCATTTCCTCTTGTCCTGTCACTGGGCAATACTGAGAAAAGACCAGCCCCATCTTCCTGACACCCTCCTTTTAAGTATTTGTAAACATTGATCAGATCCCCCCCTCAGTCTTCTCAAGACTAAAAATACCCAAGTCCCTCAGCCTTTCCTCATAGGAGAGATGCTCCAGGCCCTTAATCATCTTTGTGGCACTTTGTTGTACCCTCTTCAGCAGTTCCCTGTCCTTCCTGAACTGGGGAGCCCACAACCGGACACAGTACTCCAGATGGGGCCTCACCAGGGCAGAGTAGAGGGGCAGGATGACCTCCCTCAACCTGCTGGCCACACCTTTCTTGATGCACCCCAGGATGCCATTGGCTTTCTTAGCCACAAGGGCACATTGCTGGCTCATGATCATCCTGTTGTCCACAAGAACTCCCAGGTCTTTTTCCTCAGAGCTGCTCTCCAGCAGGTCAGCCCCCAACCTGTCCTGGTGCAGGGGTTTATTTCTCCCCAGGTGCAGCACCCTACATTTGCCCTTGTTAAATTTCATTAGGTTTCTTTCGTCCCAATTCTCCAGTCTGTCCAAGTCTCGCTGGATGACAGTATAGTCTTATGGGGTGTCAGCCACCCCTCCTAGTTTTGTGTCATCAGCAAACTTGCTGAGAGTACATTCCATCCCTTTGTCCAGGTCATTGATGAATATATTGAAGAGGACTGGACCCAGTACTGACCCTTGGCGAACACCACTTGTTACAGACTTCCAGGTGGGTTCTGTGCCCCTAATCACAACCCTCTGGATCCTATCTTTTAGCCAGTTTTCAATCCACTTAACTGTCCATTCATCTAACCCACACTCCCTAAACTTAGCTATAATGATGCTGTGGGAGAAAGTGTCAAAAGCCTTGACAAAGTCAAGGTAGACAACATCTACTGCCCTCTTCTCATCTATCCAACCAGTCATGACATCATAGAAAGCTATCAGGTGAGTCTGACATGACTTCCCCTTAATCTGGAACCAAATCCTATCCCAGGAGCATAATACTTTCAGAGACCTTACAATAGGCATTATGCCTAGGAAATCCAAATGTTCTAACAGGTGCTGTAAAAACTAAGGGTAAAACCTCTGCAGACTTCCAGGGGGAAATTCCCTTGGTGCAGACTGTTTGGAGCATCTGTGATTTCTATAATTGTTGCCTGTTTTTCCTGCTCAGATGTGCCCATGCCCAGATAGACTGTCATTTGCAAAATGATAAACAGATGAATAAAAGGCTGAGAAGACACTTGCTGTTAATTATTTACATTTAGGGAGGGTTGTAATTAGTTTTACAATTGCTAAGGCATTGATAGTAAGCAATTGCTATCTCAGTCCATCCATTAACAAGCTTCTGTGCTAGTAATTAGAAGAGACCACACGTGCCACAGATCACTGTAGCTATATAATGACATGGGCTTTTTTCTTTGCTTTTTGTTTTCTTTCAGTGCTTTGTGATTTCTTGCTCATCCGGTCTAGTTGGCACTCCTGAGTTCAGAACTTCCTTTATTGGAAATAGAAGGTTCACATTGATTGTAACATTTGAAAGAGACCATTTGGGATGACAGCTAAGGAAATTATAGAGGTTCTTAAATTAGAATGCAGCCCATTCCCAATAGAAAGGAAAAAGTCAACACAGGGCCAATTCTAGCAAGGTGACATTCTTCTAAACATCATTAGCTGCAGAGGTACGGATTTAAGTGAGAATTTGATGGACTTCTTTCTGAGGTTTCCAGTTTGACATACATTTGTCTTGGAAAGGAAAGTACAGATACTATTACGGACAAAAGGTCTGGTCTTCTGGAATTAGCGCTAGCAGTTTGGTTTCCATCACTCTCCTAAAGGTAAGGAGGTCCTGGTAGAAATGACAAAAATGTTAAGATGAACTCACAGTGAATGACTGATATTCAAAATACAGAGGATGACATTACTAGTATTGTCAAAATGCAAAGTGAGTCCGAAACTCTACAGAAGATAAAGAGTCCTCTCTTATAATTATTTCTTTTAATTCTGAAAGAGCTCATAAAACATATCTTTCCATCCTCGGCAAAGACAGTTTTTTAAGTGGCACAGAAATAGAGAACCCTTCTGGCAGATTCTGACTATAACAAAAGAGGCCACTTCAATCTCTCATCTAGCAATGGTTAGAAGTTGGTGTCAGTAGTGCATAAGCAGCTTTTGATATTCCTTCTCCATGCCTGTCTTCTTGCTCTTACCCCTGCTGTGCACCATCCATGATACCAGCATGACAATTTGTGAGGTCAGGTAGAGAACCAGAATAGAAAACTGGTTCAACAAAAAACAACCAGATTGTCAATGGCCCCAACAGACAGAGGACAGAGGACAGAAGCTACTCTGTCACCAAAGAAAGTTAAGTGTCTCTACTATCAAAGTATAAATGCATTTCAAAGTACCACTCCTGTTCCCAGTATCCAATACTTGTACTGATGCAGAACTTGGTTAACAAACCTTGCGCCTTCAGTCTCTGTCTGTATACATCCATTTCCCAAAATCATACATGCTGTAATTCTTGCCTTTTGTTTCATGACCTGGTGAGTACTCCAAGATGCCAGAAAAAAAACTGCCTGGGGTGCAGAGCAGGTGATTAGTCAGCCCTGCCTGAAGGGATCCTCATGAAAGCAGTAAGGTGCCTGTCACCACAAGATACGTCCTGTATTTCATTGCTTGACTCTCACCTTGGCCCCCAGTGCTTCTTATTTTAAGATTATCCTCCACAATCAGTGAGTTCCTCTCTTCTTTTTAGACTTTCTCAGAGGAAAGATCCTCTGTTGTATCTGAAATGTCTTTCTTCAGAGGCTCACTCCAATGCCAGCTAGCACACCTAAGTCCACAAGGCACAGTGAAGATGTTTCCCTTCTTTGCACCCTTCCCTCCGTCTGAGCAGAGCTTCAGCAGAAGACATCCACCAGCTCCCTCTGAAAATGTGTGATGAAGCAACAGGCTCTCTGTACTCCTGAGCTCTTCCTGAACCTTTCAACTCTCCCCTTGGTTGGTAATTTTTATTTGTTTGTTTATCATTAGTGAATCCTGGATTATTTTTTTTTTTGCTCTTGCTGTCTTCTCTGTGTGAATCACTGTCTCAATTTTAAGGATTCTTCTGTAGCTAATTATTGGAAAGCTAAAGCACAGTGTTGTCACTCTCCAGAAACATACCAGAACGCTTAACATGCACACAGACACAGACAGAAAAGCTTCCACCACTATATACAGACATTATATCATGTCATCTTTATAATACCTACATAATAAAGGAAAAAGTGCCCTAGAAATATTCCATTATAAATGTGTCATTTTTATATATATGAAAGTTTTATAGTTTTAAAACTTTCACCTCTGCTCATGCAGATACATTTTTTTAATAAGTTTGGGAAAACTAATCACAAAACCATGAAAAAAATATCTATTTGTTAATTCTCTGTGGCCTGCTGTCAAAAGACTGGTGTAGGAACAATTTAATAGCCTATACATTCTGTTCTGGGAGATCATAGTTTTTTCTTTCTACAGGATTAACAGAAAAGCATGATTATCCTTTCAATTGCATTACTACATATATCATAGCAAAATGTAGAGTTCATCAATGGAATTGCCTATTTTTTGTGTTGTGTTTGGTAAGCCTGGAGATCACAAAGGAAGTTGATGAGACAGAGAGACATAGGTGTGAGAAACTGGGCATGAGAAACTGACAGGGGACCTAACAAAAGGTTAAAAGAAAAAGCAGTAAATTTGACAAAGCCACACAAATTAGAAGAGTTTGAAATGGTTGCATGCTTCTCAGTTTGTAATTTAGTGTATTACCAAGTGCAACATGTTGTTTCCACTCTGTAAGCATCTTTATGACTGCTACTATGACAGCTCACTAATAAAACAGTCTATTTTATAGATGCATGTTTTCGTCCTCCCACCTTTTCCCTTGCACTTGTGGGTCAACTAATTATACAAGGGGCACTAGCTCTTATTTCTCCCTACTATGAGATAAGAGCAAATTCTTTGAAGCTTGTTTTTTTCAATTTGCAAGAACTTAGTCTCACATTCTGCATCCAGAACCTCAAGTTTGCAGAACAATGAATGGTCCATTTTTATACTGTGTAGGAAAATTATCCTTTTTACAGGATGCCAGCATACTTCTATGAAGAGAAATGCATCCCCAGCTTTGTGTAAGTATAAATGAGGATATTAACTCCCTGACTCATAAGCCGGTCTTGCACTGAGGTGGCAAAGCATGTCAATACTCCATAAAATATCAGCATGGGAAAGAATAAACTCTGCCCTGTAATAATAATCAGCATATAACTGAAACTGATGCGAACCAGGAGATGACAGGCTTAGGAAAGAAAATTTGCTGCAGTATACTAATGCTAGGATAGATGACAGGTGCATCAACTCAACAGTTCTGAGTTGGTGGGAATGAAAAATATGCTGTTTCCCTCAGATTCCCGAATGGAAATGCTCTGGGTTGCAAATGGAAGATCTCTCTCATTTCCCTGGAGCTCCATGGAGGATGATGCTACCCCCTAATGATGGACTCATGCTTCCCCATGATGTGGTGATTATCCAGTGGATTCCTACAGGGCAGAAGATGGTCATAGTCACCCTGCTCTCTTGCTGAATCACTCCTTGTTTAAAGATAAATGACTGGAGAGCAAAAACACTTGACAGCAACCTCCAGGCTGGAACTGAGCAGGTGAAAGATATTGCACAAGAGCCATCTCTTTTCTCTGGTTACTATTGTGTAAAAATCTATTCTGGTTACTATTGTGTTGGTTGCTGTGCCGTTCAAAGGACCTTTCATGTCTTTTACCACCCTCCAGCTTTATGCTCAGCACTTCTAGCATCTCCAATATTTTATCTGATATTGAGTTTGTCATTTGCACCTACAATTTCCATCATTTCCTCTTTGGCTCTGCTCATTGCTTACTGTCTGCCAAGGTGAAAGTGGGAGACAGACATCTTCCTTTCACCGTTTTCTTTACTGTTACCATTCCTCGTGATTTCTGTCTCCTGTGTGAATAAGTTAATACATTCTCTGGATGGATTTCTTATCGTGTTTTGCCTTAGTGCATCAAATCGCATCACATTTTTATTTTCATTGCTACTGTTCCATGGTGGGACTCTTGGAAATATGTCCTCACCCCTACTGTAAAAGATGATTTTTTCAAAGATACTTCAACACAGTAAGATCCCAGTTTCACCAGGAGAAAGGGTATTTCTTTTGAGAACCTTAGCATAGGAAATAACCACAATCAATCTGTAGCCCTTTCACAGAGCCAGTTATCTGAAAACATTTTACAAAACTGGAGTTATAATTCCTGTTGACCGACAGACAGAACAAGACACAGAATGTAAAGATGACTGCTGGACTAAGCCAGGTCATCCCAGGATTAAAGTTCCCTGTTATCCCAGTGCTCAAATGACCAAAATATCTACATTGAAAAATAGGGCATTTTTCAATAGGGCAATTTAATCCTTATCACCCCTTTCTATATCAGAAGGCTAAGAGAAAATTCCTCACTAATTTTTAATCTTTTTGCAAGTGACTAGAAATGATTGTAGCAGATAGATGTCTAGTGCTTCATGGGAGGTGTATTTTGGCCTGGGTGCTCTGGAATTACTGGGATGCAAAGCATTTGAAATCAGAAATTTGTGAGGCGCCATGGGTAGAGAAAGCACAGTTAAAATGGATGAGAAGCAAAAAGCAAATCCTCCCACATTCAGCAAACTAAATTAAGTATATGTAATCACAAATACTGAAAAGTCTTACGTTATTCAAAATAGCCCAAGCATAGATTGCCACTGTTTCCAAGTAAGCATCTTCAGATAGATCTCTAGAGACGCTATAGAGGTATCTCCTAATTGAGACCACAATAAAGGAGGTCCACCCCCAGCAAAAAATCATAGGTCAACATTTCTCTATAATCTTGTTTCTCCTGTGGTCTATAGCCAAGTTCTGCTGCTCACGTTCAGATCTCCCTTTGTGAGCACAGATTAATCTCATAAATTAAAAGGCAGCTCATAGCAGATATTGCCCACAAGACAAGCCCACCATATACTACATATTGGAAGAGACAAAGAATTATTTTTAATTTGTAGAACTCAACTAGGGAAAAGCAGATATATCTCAGTTAGCAAAGACTGGTACCTGCATATTAAAAATACATTAAGATCAATAAATGGATAACTGAAACATCTATTAAAACTTTTCCACCTAATATAAAAGACATGCATAGCTGTATAATTGAAATATATTTTCTGTCCATACTACTATAAGATAAAGAATTTCAGTGAAAATTTAAAGCACAGAATGATATTGATCACTGTTAATAATCCTGCAAACAGGATTATTATTTTCTTTTCAAGTGATTTTTGTGTGAGAGTGCACTAGTATATGACTTCAGATTTACAGCTGGAGGATGAACATCTCTATCAATCTACAACCTGGAAAATAGATGGGAAAAGAGATGGCAGGTTCCTCTTGCTACCAGTGCTCTTCATTCTTGTTTGGAAGGGACCTTTATTTTAGGACTACCAGCAAAATTTTATCTCCACGACTCTTCCCATCCTTAGCCTCCTTATCTCCCCATCCTTACCTCCATGATCCTTGCCATGCTTTAGTCTCTAAGTTCTTAACATTGTGAGTATTTTCTTACTGTCCAGAAACTGGAGCACAGTATCATTTTAAGCATCTTGTGAGGCAGATTTGTGATCAGTGCTGGCATAATCAGGAAAACAGAAACATAAGGTTTCCTGAGCTAAAAATAGAATTGTACATGATAAAGCAGACAGTCTTTTGTACTATATATAGTTCACAGAGACTGAGTTTAAAGGAAAATATTTAGTAAACTAACATTTTTTGGTATTTTAAATATGAATCTAAATGTAATGCTTTGAAAGTGTGTCAGATCCTTGCAACTGGGCTTATGGAGAGACATATTTCTTATACACAAGCTTTAGACTCCAGCTCTGCTTCTAAGCTTTGTGGTAGGAATCTGCCTCTAAGCCCAGATTGAATAACAAAATAACTTCCAAGAAGTCAAACTTATTATCAAAAAGACATCCGTTTTCTATATTTTTGCAAGCACCACTTATCTTTAGAAATTGGATCTCTATTTCAGAGGAGACTGGTGGGTTGCCCTTTGTGAAAGGACAAAGGGAAGGGTACACAGCTTTGGGGAACTCTGATACAATCAATGTCTTGATTTCCTTTTCTTCGCAGACAAGGAGGGTGGTAAAAGACAGTGTGACCTACCAGAAGCTGTCGTCTCTTCACTGTGTCCCTCCAGAAAATATGAAGATTAAGGCTGAGAAGGCTACATTCAGATCTATCCCCAAAACATCAACAGAAGTACCAGAACATGAGGGACAAGACTCACGATAGATATGCACTACACGAAATGCTTAGCAACAAGAGCCCTGAAGTGGGTGATCAAAGGGAATACTGCCTGACTCTGCTCTAACTGTCCTGGGTGCCCGGGGGAAGCTCTGCAAAGCTGGTCCCTGGTGTTATGGAGAAAAGGCACCTTAGAGGAATGTCACCTTCCAAAGCATGGTGCTGCCACACAGTCATCATAAGCTGCCTGCTGGGAAAGGAAATCATACTTGTTTGTTTGAGTTGGGTGGCCAAAGTAAAAGAAAAAAGTGAGAAAAAATAAATCAATTTGGCTTCGGGAAGATTTTGATGAGTCAGAGATGTGCTTGCTGCAGAGACAGTAAGAGGGAGTTGAGAATACCCTGTCCTTGAAAAGTAATTGCCTAAGGCTCAGACTTTTAAAATATTTTGGCATTACTGCACTCCACACTGCAACATTCTACTCCCTGAGGAGCTTCATCCTTACTGAGATGACGCATTTCAACTGCAGAGGGCAGAAGCTCCTGAGTTACCATTCAGGAAACCAAGTGCGTCCTCATAGAAAAGAGCTCTGGGGCAGGGACCCTGAAATCAGCCATCCTTCTAAGCTGACTGTTGCTTGTTGGTTGCTTGTTGTTGTTTGTTGGTATCTAAATCCTCACTTTTCTCCAGAAAGGGGATGGAAAAATATTCAAGTCCACATCTAAGTGTCATCACTGTCTGATAGGTATTGAGTTACACTGATTCTCAGCTAGAGCCAAATCCAATCCTAATGCTGGAGCCTAGTGAAGGTGACCTGCCATGATTAAAGGGACCATGCTCTGAAAGGGAGAAAAAAACATAATTCAACACACAGTAAATATAAGCCCTTCCTTTTTTTTTTCCCCTTGAGGTATTACTCAGTGTTATTTGGGTTTTCTTTTTCATAAAGACCATGTTTTTTTGGCTTGGGATAGGAGAGCTGGCATTAGCCCATGATGCAATCAGCTGTGGTGAGCTCTCTGCTTATGCTCAGAACATGGTATTAATACAGCAAGCCCTGCACTTTCAATTAAACCTCATCAACAGCAAGTTACTACTGTAGCCTCAGTCAATTAGCTAAAGAAGTGAAAGCACTGTAACTTCCCCTGGAGCACAAGCCTGCAGAACTCAGCATGCTCAGGAGACCAGGGTTAAAGAATACCAGTACCTGTGACTTATAGAAAATATTGCTCAGAACTTCCTAATAACTTTCATTCAGGAAATCTCAGTCCCTGTTAAACTCCCAAGTACCTGTCCACAGTCATACCATTGTTTTTGGAAGGAGCCACCAACACTAGAATCCCTAGAATTCAGGCAACTGTCACAGCTTGAACATGTATTTTAACACCACTGATTTTTTTTCCCCAAAGAAAAATAGCCTTTTGGTCTAGCACATAATTTTGCTCTTTATTTTTCTCTCCAAGAGAAAAAACAAGCAGAAACCTAAAGGTCTGGCAATTGATGTGGCAGGGATCATAAAAAACTGAACATGCTTTCAGGCTTTGTGGTCGTAAAGTGGGTTTGGAAAAAGAGATAAATTTTTTTCTTCTTCAGTTTTTTTTTAGGGAAACTAATTTTCCCCCTACTGCAAAAAACCTGCCTTTAACATGCAGGATTTGGGGAGTTTTTATTAATTTTTAAATTTCTGGCACACCAGAATTTTTATCTCTTTGTAAGCTGCATCTGCATTATTGCTACCATTTACTTCTATGTCCAGGGTCACCATTCTGCTCTTTGATAAATGGGAACATGCAGGATTCCTAATAGTGAATTTGGATTTATAAACGGGCTTGAGTGACAGATCTTTGCACATCATGAATACAAGAGCAGTGACTTTCTAAATGCGACAGACAGCATTAGACTTACGGATTTATACTGTATATGAAATACACAGTCATAGAGACCTCCTGAAATAGAAGAACATGTAATGTAAAGTTAGAAATAGAAGTATGTAACATACAACCTGAATCTCAGCCACACCGGTTCTTTGATACAGGTAATCACTTAATGAAAATATCAGGATCTATCTTCAAACAATTAGGCTTTTCCCTCTTCTAGATCCTGAAAGACCACTGATGAAAGTAGGTTGTAGAAAATTTATATCCATTTCTTTTTGCAGTAATATTTACTTTTAACTGAAATAGCCTGTCTACCTTCATAACTTTTACCTATTGAGATCTAGCCAGAAAACAACATGCCTCAGACATTTCTACAAGGTTAAACCAGACGCGTTACTTTAACATGCCACTAAAAGGCTGTCCTCAGAAAGGAAGAGATAGCACATGGAAAAAGATGATAAAAGAAACAGGCTGGGAGAGGGTGAGAGGTGAAGATTTGGGAGGTGAAGAGGTGGGAGGATAATGAGAGGGAGGGATTTCAAACAAACCCCAGGCAACATAGGGCAGAAAAACACTCCCAGTGTTCTCATGTCTCTTCCATGTTTCTGCTAGGAAAGTATTTGACTAACACCTTTCAGTTCTCGATTTCAAATCTAAAGAAGTGGTGAAAACAGTGGCCACTGCTAGAGACCAAGAAAGATGGGCTTCCTTTTTTCTAATAGGGCAAACATCTGGGACTAACAGCTTTGGGGAACTAAGCAAATTTTGAAGACACTATGTTTTGGCTCGGTTAAATGCAAAGCAGTATAAAAACTGGTAAGAAAAGGCCCTCAAGCTTATTAACTTGACTGCTGTCTTAGTGCAGAGATATCCCTTCTTTTATATTTACCACCTTCCTCTTAAACAACATAGAAGGGACCCTCTTGCCTCCATTTCTCCTCTTGGGAGGCCATTCCAGAAATTAATGGAAGTCACTGCTAGAGGGTTTTGCTTCATATTGTGGCTCTATTTCTCTAGACTCATGTTCATCCCCTGAAGTCAGTATGGACTTTTTTTTTTTAGAAAAGGTAAATCCAATGTTGAATTTAAAACTTCCACTGATAGAAAATCTACCACAGTCCCTAGTAAGCTGTTCCAGTAGCTAGTTTTCTCACTATTCAAATTTGCACTTCATTTTTAGGTGGAATTTGTCTCGTTTGAACTAGCAGACATTGTTTCACCTTTGTTGCACTGCAGAGCCTTATCAAACGTATTCCTTGTGCCCTTTCCCTTCCCCCTGCAGATATATTTAGATTGCAATCAGGTCATCCTCTAAGCTTTCTTTATTGTTGCTTGAGTCTTTCACAACAAGGCACGTTTCCCAAGCCTGTAAGCATTCATGTGGCTCTTCTCTAAATCCCTTCCAATTCATCAATATCCATCTGAAATGTAGACACCAGAACCAAATAGCATTCCAGCAGTAATCTCACCAGTGCCAAGTGCAGAGTTAATTTAACCTCACTACTGAGTTCTCTCACATTTAAACATTCAAAGATTACACTAGTTTTTTGAACCATGCTCAGTGACCATGAAGACTATGACCCTCATGACTTCATTTCTGCTGCTGCCTTCAAAAGTCTTCTGTGTTATGTGTACATCCTATATTTTTATTTTTCAGACATATAAACTTAGATTTGCCTCAGCTGAAACACACAGTTTGTCTGATATCTTCAAACTGTCAGATGACTCAGCAATATGCTCCTTTAGATAGTCCCCCAAGTGTGTGATATTTATAGACTTAATCCATAATTACATTTTAATTTTTATTTCCAAGTTGTTGATATATTTGTTGAATAGTGTAGGTCTGAGCAGATTATTGTGGGAAACACAGATGCTTGAAAAATATTCTTTTTGTAATTAAATTTTGAGATTCATTGCTTAATGAGGTTTCAATGTATTCAATGTGTACGCCATTGATTTTGTATTACTCTAGCTTACAAATCAATACATCATGAGAGTATCATTCCAAATGTCCGAGAGGTCTATTATATCAACAATATTACACTTATAAAACATACATGAAATTTCATTTTGAAAAAATAGCATCAATCCAGTTAAACAAGACCCTTTTCCATAAAAATAAGTTGATTGGCATTTGTTATTTCCCCCTCATTAACTCTTTTATTAATAGAATCGTGTTTCAGACATGCTTACATTTTGCCCAGAACTGATGGTGGGCTGACAAACTTGTAATTACTTAAATTATCTGGTTTTCTTTTCTCAAATATTGGTATTGTGTTGATTTTATTCAAGTTCTCTGGGATGCTCTCTGCCTTCCTAGAATCAATCAATATTAATAATCATTGATCACTGTTTTTCTTTTTCTTAGCTGCAAGCTGACTGTATCTACTGATTTTAAAAGTTCTATTTGATACTATCCTGTATTTTTGTTGGTGTTGAAATAATTTTTTTATTGTCATTACCATCTGATATTAATATCCATTGACTCTAAGGCCTGGTACAGAAAACCTTGCTAAACTTTATTCCAGTATCATTGAGAAGTATGTCCAGTCCCAGTAATGAAACAATGATACTGTTATATTTCTCATGTTTTGGACATATTTAAAAAAGAAAAAAAATATATAAAAAGATTGGTATTATCTTTACATCTTCTGACTACAAATTTCTACATATGCCTTTTTGCTTCACTTTGTTACTCAAATATATACACACACACATTCAGATTTGCCTATTTTCCTTTTCATTCTTAGTAAAGTTAGGGGCTTTTTAAAGCAATGTAGTGTTTTCCTCAAACTATGTGACAGTGCTTTTTTTTGGCATTTAGTAAAATATTCATAAACAAGTCCCAATTATTTTTTACATTTCCTCATGTAAATGTTTTCCCCCTGTAAATTTAGCTCATAATTGTTTCTGCCTCTGAGAATCTGACCTTTCTAGAGCACTAGATATAAATTATTTTGAATTTATTCTGTTTGCATTGAAGACATGACCACACAAACCTCACGCATGGTTCACAGATAGATAGCTTCTCTTTCATTGTAAATATAAAGCTTAATGAAGAATTCCCCAGTGTTGAATGCAATGTAACTGTTGTATGCCAGAAAGAATATTTCGATACTATCAGTGTGAAATTATAAATATGCTTATCTCACCACAATTCCCATCTCTATGCCTTAAAGAAGGGCCTTAAGGAAGTGTCTGCATTGTTATCTTGTTCTTTGGTGATTGGCAGTTGATAGCAGCAACAAAGTCTATCTAGAGTATTTTAATATAATCTGTAAATGCAGATCATTTTCAAAGCTGTCAATGGCACTTCCTTCCTGAGAAAGTCAACTTTGTCAATCTAAGCCTTCCTAAATTGGTTATAAATAGTGACTTTCATCATTCAGCATGTAAACACTCTTGTAGAGTAATACCATCAAAAAAATTGGGGTTCATAAATTAAAAATGACATTTGTTTGTTACCAAGGTTCCCAGTACTGGATAATTATACAGTTCAGCCTTATTAACTACCTTCCTACTTCACTAATTTTTTTCTGAGTATCTTAATTTTATGCCAAAATAATGCATCTTTCATCTTTTCCCTCCTTCCTGTGTTGTTTCTTCAGTCTGTTCCTGATCAGCCTGGCCAGCACGATGACCTTTAGAAGATTGTTTCCCCATTTATTGAGATAGAAGGAGATGATGCAAAATTGATCGCTGCTATCAAAAAAGCACAGTGCAAGTTTTACAGAACTCCCTACCTGGCCAGCAATCCCTTTCCAGAATCTTTTCTCTTCTTATTTCTGTCTTTAGAAAACTAGGAAGAAAAATCATCAGTCTTCTCTGACACTACTGCAAGATTCATGAGTCACCTAAAACTCACCCTACTGGGTAAATGAACACCCCAAAAGGCTAATGCCCGGTGCTTGACTCTTGACTTTGAAACCTAAGCCGTTCTGTTCTCTCATGTGCTCTGTGAACTTACTCCATTATGTGGAAGCCTTTCATATCTCTTCTAGGATAAATTCCTAAAAGCCATTGACTATCTTTCTTAGATTAAGATCTGCTTGCAATTCAGGTTGCTGGTTGGGATGATAAGGCCTTCTCTGAAGGGTTCCCAGCAATTCTCCACTCTGTTCTACCCACTGGAAAACAGCAACACTTTTGAGAAAGAAGAGGAAAGGAGCAATAAGTGGACCATGAAAATATGACATACAAGAAAAACAGCGTGAGGAAAATCTCAAGCTGCTCAGACTTGAGCAATAATGGGACTGCCACAGAGGGCAGCCCAGAATCAGTAGTGAATTCCCATTTTAATTCCTACCACTATCTGTCCTGAAATGTGTCTTTTGAAGCTTGTTTCAGTAATGTCTGTGGATTTGGATGATTCTTAGGTTGTTAACTTCAAATTGATATTTAATCAATTTTAAAATAATTTTCTACACATTAACTTACCCATCAGTGGTTCAGTTTTGAATGACACTTGCAAAGAAAATGAAAGAGAAAGAAATAAGAAATACTAATGCTACATTGTTCCAATCTCTTCTGCTTTTTATTATTGTCTTAAAAGAAAAACCTCCATCTGTATTCTCTTTTGCTTGATATTTTTCATCTTTAAAGTTCCGAGATTTTTTGAAAGGTTAAAAAAAATATCAAGAGGTGCTGAGTAGCTGTGAATGGCACAAATATTCTTTTTTTGGTTAAACATATTAACAATAAGAGAGTGTGTGTGGGTCTGTATGTCTATGTAAGTGTGTGAAAGGAGGGCATATGTCTCATAGTATATTCATTATTCTGTAGTATAATATATGCTGGAGAAAAAATTATTAATGTGTATGCAAATAGAAAAGTGTGCTGAAATCTGTGATGGCATGATCTTATGTAGCACAGAAAAAAAATTGAACTAACAACTTCAAGAGCTAGAAGCACAACATTCAACAGCAAAAGCCGGACATTGCACCCACTCTTATAAGAGCTGGTAATACTGGAGTAGGTTTTACATACACTGTCAGTGGGCTACATAAATGTGTGAATGAGAACCTAGGCCTGTATGAGTTCATATTCTCTCAGACAAAGGTTCAGTGATATTTGGGAAATACTAAAAGTCCTAGATATTGTCAAGAAAAACATTGATTTTCTAAATATCGGTAGACAAAGAATCAGGTTGATGTCCTAATTAGGCTGTGACAACTACAATGAATGGATACCTTTTTTTTGCTGTGCAAAAAATGAGCAAAGTAAATGCAAAAAAGGATAAGTAGTACTTATCCTCAATAAAAATTTTGAATTATAAAGTGTTTTTTATTCTCTGACGTTGGCAAGTATACAGATATTTTGCTGAAGTCTTGGTTGAAATAAACCCCACTTTATACCTTTGCTGCACTTTGTTGAATGAAATGCAGCTGTAAATCTGAAGAAGCCAGGTCAGAGAAAGGGAAATGTGAAAGAAGACCAGATTGTCTACATTGTCTGAGTCAATCAGTTTTCCCAGTCTGTGCCTGCATTTCTGCTTCACAATTATGAAGTTTGGTCTTACAGTTGTGGCACCTAGACTGCCAAACGTGTTCATAGTACTCCTCCTAACTCATATCCATTCTTTCTACAAGTTGCATAACTTCTGGGTTATTCATTTTAACAAATTCTCTGTGATGTCTAGTGATCTCTTCTTTCTGTTTTAGTTTCCTTATTGCTTTTGGGCTGAGGGAATGTTTTTTTTTTCTAATGCATCAGCAGTGTCTCTTCTTAGAATGACAATTATAAGTATAGAGGTACATGTGGATAATTATGACGATGCAGAAGATGTATCTCTGAATTTTAAGTGTACAAAATTGCTTGACAGTTATCACATCCTGGACTTGGATTTTTCACATTTTTCTCTCAAGTCCTTGCTCACTAGCACTGTCTTGTGTCACTGCCAGTGAAGTCATCTGTGGCTTCAAGACTCCAGATGAGTCTCAATAGCAGCATTAAAATTCCAATCTGAGTTCCAGGGGAACACAGGGCATGAAATGCTCTAGTGTAGAATGAGAGGTTTTCATTCATAATACTATGAAGTCATGAACCAAAAAAGACATTCAGATTCTGGATTCAATGTTTGGTTCCGTGACTACACCGAGAGGTCTATTGCCTTGATGCTGTTCAATCAGATGGCTCCTAAACCTCACAATCCAAATGAACAAGATCAGCTAAAAGGTTATTACCATTGCTATGTTACAGAATTAAGGCATAAAGATTTTAAGAGAGTTACTGAGTACCCTACAAGGTATCTCTGTCACTAACCTGTTGCCCTGAATTCCAAAAGTGTATATAAAAGCCTCTGTAATGGACATCCTGAGAACAAACTTACTGTTTACCATAAAAATATCCACCAAGGTACAAGACTAAAGGCCCAGTCAACATATAACTGCAATAATGACCTCTGAGGTTGATCATCTCTTTGCAATCCCTAACAATAGACATCCCACTGTATTCTGTCATACCCAGCCCAGAAAAGTAAGGCATGATGCAAATAAATTAAGGAGGTCAGAGGAAGGAAGGCATTTCCACTGAACAATGAGAGGACACTAACAGCAGGACAGACTCCATAATAATAATAATAAAAACCCCACTAAGCTAAAAGAGAGGCAGGCAAGCTCAAGAATTATTTACTGTCTAGAAAGAGAGAGAATTTTTTTGGCAGCACAGCAGAACAGGCTGACTAAATTATAACCTTAGCCCCCAGCAGCAATCAAAGAACTAAAGAGGAAAAAAGAAACTCAGGGGAGAAGGAAGGAACGTGAAAGAAATAGAAATTCATAAAAAGCTTCTGTTAACATGGGAAAGAAAGCAGGGAACTTGAGGAGTAAAACCAGAAGACAGAAACAAGTTAGAGGAAAAAGAGAAATAGATCAAAAATGAAGAGCCCTGGATATGTTCAATAAAGGGTATTTTTGTAAAAATTCTCAGAAATATTCACAATGTGCACAATATGAGGCTGTGCTGCTCATATGAGCTGGAATCACAGAAGGGAAATTACTACTGAAAGCTTTTATTTTGCACATGGTACTTATTCAAATGAAAGCATCTTCACACCAATCAGCTCTTTGGGGATTAAGCAAGAGATTTTTATACCCAGTCTAGGAAGCTACACTAAATAAAACAGAAAAAAATATAGAACTGAAAATAGAGAAAACGTACAGTAGAAATAAAAACTTCAGTCACCTGCAAAAAAAAATCTGTGCAAAATTCCTTTCTTAGCTTAGTATTAGCCTAAAACTGAACCTTTACTAAATGACACTGTATGTACACACTATGAGTGAACTCTTCAGAAAAGGTTTCAAGGAAAACGTCTGTACCTAGTTCCTACTCACCCCCACATTTTAACTATTGCTATCATAAAGGAGAAATTACTACAAAGCAAGTGCTTTGCAAACAACAACTTTTTTATTTGGTTTGGGTTTTGTGTGGGTTTTTTTGTTTGTTTGGGTTTTTGTTTTTGTTTTTGTGGGGTTTTTGTTAGTTTCGGTTTTGTGGTTTTTTGTGTTTTTTTTTTAAGAAAATAACAACAAGTTCCTCTAAAGAAGGCCCACAAAGTAGGGTCCATCATTAGAAACTGTGAAGCATCTTCTTACCATTTAAAAAAAAAAACGTTCTTGGACTCTCCCTCACAGTTCTGCTTCTGCACACCCAGACATGGCACCGGAAAGTGTCAGACACTGAATAGATTGATATGTGCACAGCAACTACTCAGGGGCAAACTAACACTTGATGTATCTGATGATCTGACAAAGTGAGGTCTCTCCTGGGATCTCCACCAGAGCTCTGGAACAATTAGTGACTCCTGAAGAATCCACATAATTTTTTTTAGAAGACTCCACTGATGAAAGAGATGAATGGTCCCTTGAGGACTCTTTATGTAATTTTATTTATTTTTCACACCATAAGAAAAGGATGTACAAGATAGAACATCAATTAACAATACAAAATAACAATAACAAAATTGATTAAGAACCAGCTCGAATAGATTCCCTCATACCTGCAATATGAAATTCAACCTTCTCAGATGACTGGCCTCCAGCAAAAACCTGAATGAGTAGAAAAGGTTTACAATATATCAAGGAAGCTTAAAAAATAACTTTGTCAGATCAATAGAATGAGAAAGAAAATCCCAGGACTGAAGACACCTACTTGGAAGGATGATTGTATGCAGTGGAACCATTACAGAAAGCACTGTGAAAGATATTTTTCATTGTACCTCATGGGATTTGTAGCTGAGATGCTTAAAAACCTTTGTAAATGAAGCATCTCGAGCGTAATACATTTTCTATAATGGATCATTAGAGCTTCGCTAGAAAGGAAATAATCTATCAGGGCTCATGAGCGCAAAAGCAGTTACTGGCAATAGAGCAAGTGGAGACACACCCTAAAGAAGAGAAAGACAGGTTAGAGGCTCTGCACTCAAAGCAACACAGTTTCTTGTTTTAAGTATCTAAGACTTTGAACTTGAAATGCTTTGACCAAAAGATTACATTTCCCCAACTTTGCAGAGATTTTCTGACACTAATGTAGCATTTAACTAAAAAGTGAGGTTTTTCATTAAAAAAATATCCTATTATCCAGTTTTTACAGAAATTTTTCAACCATCTATTTAGCTGCTATCCAGGACATGCAACACACATAACAGAGGCAAGGGCTTATGCTTCAGGTCCAGATCACAGCAGAACTGATACCAAAACTACAGGAAATATCTCCTCTGCCAAGAAAGTCAATAGTAAAGATGCAGACTTCAAAAGAAATCAATAGTATGACAGTACCCCTGTAGAACAGACCTGACCGTTAAAAGTGATACCTCTTTGCCTGCTGACATACACAATATTTTTAATCTAATGATTTCAGCAACAAGGAATTGTGTCTCAAAAACATGACATGAGTTTAAAAGGAGGAAACTTAAAAATGTTTTGTGGCTTTGGGCATTTTTGCTTTTGTTTTTCTTTTTCTTAAAAAGAACATGCCTTGCAGCTTTTTGCTAAAAGCTCATAGGTTCACTTTTCATTGTGACTATGAGGGGTCAAAATCAACTTTTCTTTTTTAATGAAAGTTGACATTAGTCATAATAATATTTCAGAGATGACTGTTAAGAAAAATACCAAAACCAGTAAGTGAAATAACTTAATTTGCAATACTGAATATCTATTACTCCATTCTTTCCTCTTTTACTGTTGTCCATTGGAGTACAAATTCAGGACATTCAATCAAAAAAACACATATGAAGATGTAGTGTTCAACCTTGGAAATGTTTTCATTAGAAACAAATGCTCTGCATCAGTCACTTGCTAATAGCTGCTGTATGTGCTTCCTCCAAACCAGGGGCAAAGAGTACAGTTTTCTGGTGGTCTGACGTATTGCTGGTCAAAAACAACAGAGCAGGATCAGGTCAGTGTCCATTAACTTTCTGTCATCTCCTGTGGTTAAATTCACTGTAGTACCTATACCCAAATCCCGCCCTCCAGAAAATATTTGAAAGGACACACACCATTTCTGATTCTTGAAACTACCATCTATAGGAAATGAAGGGATAGAGAAACACTGACCCTGAGGAGAGAGGTCTGCAAAGCAATCATGAGAGTCAAATAGAACAAACCTCAATAACAAATCTTACAGGGATCATAGGACACCCTGTGTGACCTTAACTGTTTCGGATTCACCGCAGTGAAAGATGACAACTGGTGAAGACAAGGGGCACAAGGTTGTGGTTATGAACTGCCCTCTCTTCCAGCCCCTCAGTTGGGCAAGCAGCCTGGTGTCACAAAGGACGGGATGGTTCCACTATGAACCGACCAAAAGACTTCAGCTTCATCTTTCTAAAACTCAACACCCCTCTTCTCTCTGGGTGTTTCTTTTAAGGAGCACAAAAAGCTATGCATATAAATCTAACATAATGACCTACGGGTATACCATATTCTGCCTTATCTTAAAAATTCCAGTGACTGACTAAGTCTCTCTCAAAACCACAGTGATCCTTGCTGTTAGGTTGTTTTTCTAAAGCCTAGTCTGGATCTCTCTCTGTGCAGTGTAAGTCAGCAACTACTTGTCTTGTCCACAGCAGTCATACCAATCAAACTCCCTTCTCTGTGCAAGGTGCTCTCAGATGTCCCTCAAGACTTGTGTCTTTCCCATGCTAGGATTTCCATGCTGCTTGTGAAGCCACCAATTCCCAAAAAAACTCCACCTAATGTCAGGGAGTAGCAGTCTGGGCTACCCTTACAGAGACCCATAGGGTTAGTTGGTTGATCTGGGCAGAGACCCAAAGGCTTACTTTAATGTACAGGATATATTTTCTGGTGACTGATTGCTTCCTCAATAAATTAAGCAAATGCTTCTCCACTGAAACCAATGACTTATTGAGGAGCCCTTAAAACAATAAATCCATTCCTCTGTCATTTTTCTAGACAGTAACGGTATTACTATAGTCACAGAAAAATATAGAGCTGCCCTTTGCATTGATGACATCTCTTCTTAAAGCAGAAGTCACAGTTGATAAAGCAGCACTTTTGTGGACACAGTAAAAACATTGTTATTCTCAGTGTCTTCTCAGTCATTACTGCCGATGAGGACATCGAGCCAGTCTTGGGAGATGTAAGCATTCAGGAGTTCAGAATACTGTGGAATAATGCTGCATTTCCTGAGGGCTTTTAAGTCCAAACCTTTTGGGTTCTAAAAAGAATTTAGGGATCAGTTATTTATGTGTAGGTTCCCAAACTCTTTCATTTTTGTGTTGTCAGAAACATTAGGAATTAAAAATATCCATGGAAATCACACAGTCTAACAGAAAGCAAAACACCATCTTGGGCAGCAAAGAAATGTGAGAGGTAACCACCAAAGACTCATGAAAAATCACCTTGTTACCACATCAAACAGTGAAAAACTGCATTAAACAATCTCAGGGAGCATGCTTTCCTCCCTATAACCTTCAAAATATAGGTTTAAATAACTTAATTCAGTACTGTTAGAGAAGAATAACAGAAAATGTACCCCAAAGGTCCTCTCTTCTCTAATAATTTTGATTCCATTCATCTCCTGTAGTCTTTTTCTTCTAATAGTTTCCTGCCTATGTGTCTGCCTTGGCTCACGTTGCATAAAGGATTTTCAAATCCTAATAAAAGGGTGTAGTTTGTCAGAAGTGCAGTGTACACACATCAAAATACATACAATTGCATTACATGATAATACAGTACCCTCATGTTCCCTTCAAGGGCCAATTTGCAGTCCCTTACCAAGAGCAGCACCAGGCACTGCACAGATATTTCAGAAAATACAGGCCCCATAGCAAAGCTTTCAAAATCCATAGATAGGCATACAGTCCGACACATCTACCTTCAGGAAACAACTATTTTATCTTGTAAAAGACACCAAAGTGTCTTTCTATTTACCAAAAAAAAAAAAAAAAGGGAAATATAATTCAGGAGTGGAACAATTTTCTATTATTCTCATGTCTAGAAAATAAGCTGAATCATTTTGAGTGCAGTTGAGATCTCATGAGAGACACCAGTCTACTTGATTGGCAGATAATATGATATCCTTTAATTCCCCTTTCCCTCAGAGAGAGAACATGCAAGAGAGCAAGCAACGGAAATTGAGAGCAGATACATAGCACACTGTGACACCTGAAGTGTCCAGTCAATCATGGAGCAGAGTCCCTCCAGCATAACCTGAATTCTGATTCTATCTAGAATCTGGGTTTTCACACACACACAGCCCAAGACTGACCACAAAGGTGGCTAATTACTACTCTGATATTAAGCCTGTAGATGCCCAATGAAATGGAAGCTCAACTGAGGTCACCAGTTCTTGGCACTGCTGAACAAATCAGGCAGAAGTCACTTGCATCCCTCCATCTCTACTGATTGGAGGAAAGGACCTACAGGAAGGGTGAAAGGCAAGTGAAGCCATTAAGAATCTGCATTTCTGAGAGCCTAGATTAATTAACCTAGAAGCTCTGGTGATTGCTCCTCCAGTGAGGTCAAATGAGGCAGGATTTATAAGCACTCCACCTACGTCTTTGTGCTAAAGTAGACACAATTCTCTCTCTTCCAGGTGACCAAGCAAAATGCTTTCAGTTGGTACCAAAGTGGGGTCTGGTTATCTTCAAATTAAAAGTTGCTATGTGAAGTGCCTGCTTCAAGTTGAGTTTACTGTAGTAGCTTCTCAGACCCCAGAACTAAACAGGATTCAAATAGATCCTCAGGGAGGCAGGAAAATCATGGGCCATGAAGGTCACAGAAGGTCTTAATAATGTGAGTGACATGGACCTTCCTTTGAGGCAACAGCCCTTCAACTGATATTACCAGACATGATTTTGCCTGGAAACAAGAATAAAACCTTGTCCCTTAGTCCATGCCATTAACAGATTTTTGAAGTGCCTGCAGAAGGATATTAAGATATTGGTTGGCATAGGTGGGAAAGATGAGGCACGAAGAAACCAAATTAAAGCTAGAAACTGAACCTGGGATTTCTGAATTCAAGAATAATCTGCAGGTTTCCTCCTATGTCTAAAAGAACCCAGCTGCACAGAATAAATGCACTAGAACAACTACCACTGTTGTTGAAGACAAATTCAAATGAGAAAATTGCTCTACTCCTTCCATCTTTTGCCTTTGAAATTTCATCTGGGTACAATACCCTTCTTCACTTCGCATTTGAGATAGCTGCCCTCTGTTTTCTGGCAATCGCTTACTTATTCTTGTGTTGTAATGGTGACTTAACTCATGAACCTGGGCTGAATATAGTGCTAAGTGGATCAGTTCCCTTCTCTGCTGATAATTTATAATTTATTACCTGGTCACTGCAGCTTGATGCTTACTGAGACACTGACCCACATTATCTAGAATGAGTGTTTCACAATCTCAAGCAGTTGCTGCTTCAACAAAATAACCCTCAATCCACCCAGATGAGGATCTGTGGGGACAGAAGTCACAATACAAATGTCAGGGATTGCATAATAATCAATAGTTCTGCAGTGAATTTCCATGAAGCAATAACATCAGATATTTTTATCAATTACAACTAACTCTCCATTCTATCGCATGCATAGATAAAATACATCTGTTTGCACTATGATGTGAAGTTAATCTCATCATTAATAATTCCTCATATTTATCTTAATATTGTTAATTACATGGGACTTATGGGTATCAGTACAAAAGCATATGTAATTCGTCTTTTTTCCAAGAATTTCCAATGCAATTTACCATTAATTACTGCTTAAAGCAACGACCTCCCCCAAAGAATAATTCAAACATTATTATGGTATCTTAGAAGAGTTGCTAAGGCTTCTCATTCTGCATAATATGTCATTACCAAGAAGGGTAAAAAAAAAACCCTACAGCCATTCTTACATTCTAAATGGTATGCTAATAGACAGCAAAATTTGGATAATTGAACAAGATAAAGGCTGCCCTTGAACTTTACTTATTAGTGATAGATCCTATCTTAATTTTAATGATTTATGAGCATGCTTATGTAGCATATTCTCTAGTGTGGGCCTCATCCAGTGCCTATTTGAGGCTTTGGATAGATTTTCTTTGGCTTTAATATCCTTTTAATAGGCACTTTATGACCTGAGTGTTAAAAAGGAACATGTTCTGTCTAGAAGTTCCTTGGTATTGCAGAGAGCATTTAACAAATTTCTGGAGGGTGTAGTCCAGTTGTAATGCTGGGGAATAGCAGGTTGTATAATGTAAATAGTGTTAAACTTTGAGGTCTCTATAACTTACCATAAGATCACTACTTGATTCTGTTTAAAGTGAAAAGAAGGATTACCAAAAGTAGGTTTATGACAAAAATTTACACGGATGAATTTTGAGAAACCATAGTTGTATCTAAAAAAAGTAAACTTAAGCACATATTGAAAGTAGACCCCTGATGGTCCAGGGAGGGGAACTGATGGAAACCAGCACATCATGTATATAGAGGCAATGCATGTTCAGGGTTCACTCCAATTTGGACAGAGGTCATTGAAATCAAAAGCATTCTTGGGTCCAAAAATACAGATAAACATGGTATGTTGGGAGCTCAGGAACTCGCCCTTGGAAAACTCACAGAATATCTTTAACTTAAAAGCACTTAATTACCTTGAATTTGCAGTTCAAGCAAGGCAAAATAAGCTTTCCAGATACCCAGGAGTTTTATCCCCAACAGAATATACTCACTGAAGAGACACCTACACAGGGAAAAACCCTTTGTTTCTCTCCGAATCTGGCTATTGAGTTCCAGCTTCAATCACAGACAAATATCATGGACAAATCTAGAAAGCTCCTTCCTTCCATCACCAAAATCAGCCCAGAGAAACTGCAGCCCTGCCAAAAACTCACTCAAGAAGTAACTGGTGTGCAGGATAATAATACCACCACACACAAAGAACAAGATAGTTTGCCCATTAGCTCTGTTCTCAGCTCTCTGACCTCTTTTTGGTCTGATTCCTCTCTCCCACCACCCCCCCACCCCACCCCCCCTGCAATGGAGAAATTGCTAGCAATAATTATAAGCAGCAATTGAGGCAAATAGAAGAGAGTAGGGATAGAGCTAAGAGTGCTGCTGGGATTCCTTAAATATTCATCAGACATTCATATGGCTTCCAAGTTTCTTCAACTACAAATGATCTAATAAACCGATGACCCCAATAGGAGATGTCAATCTGACCTGCGGTACATCATATCTCAATTATTCTTCTGTTTCTGTTTTCTTTCTTTCTTTTTTTAAATTTACATTACTAACTTAACCATAGCTCCCTTCAGTTCAAGTGGCAATGTCTATGATACTAAAATTCAGTGTTGAATTAACCACCAATAGTAAATAAACAAAAAAGACACCAGAATTTCACTTAACCTCAGCATACTATTCGTCCATCCATGTTACAAAGAATTAAACCTCAGTATTTCAAACATATGGGTTACTTCCAAAGTTGACCAAAAGGTTAAAACTATGAAGTTTTCCAGAAAGCAGAAGTTTCAAACTTTGAGTTAATACCACAATGCCTTTGTAAAAGTACTTGCAATGGATTGGATTAGACTGTGTTAACTGAATTGCATGTTATTATATTATGAAGCTGAAGCACTGCTCCTGAGCATCTCAGAAACAAAGCACAGAAAAGTTCCATGCAATCAAGACTTGCATGTGAAATATAGCATCTTAGTCAGATCCCCATTTCCTCACAAAAAAATTTTCCATTAGAAAAATTTCAGCAATACCCAGTTGATACCACAGCAGAAGTTTTTACAGAAATTAAGGTGATTCTAATGAGAAAGGGGTAAAGAGGCATATTTAGTCCTGCAAAACCTGGAGTGAGAAGAGCTGGTGATACTATTATTTTTTCTGCTTTGTTATTGCCTACTTCAGAATTTCAAATAGCTTTCTCAACAACAACTATGTAAAAAAACCCCAAACAACCAAACAAAACAAACCAAACCAAACAAAAAACCCTCAAATGCATTGTAGAACAAATATAACGAAAGCATTAGAAATCTAAGAGTATCATCAGATCCAAGGAAATACAAGAATGTCAGTTTCCTTCAGAAACTGAAATGGAATAAGAAGGACTGGACAAACATTTGTATGTTTACAGACTTCCATTGCGTATAAGAAACATGAAACACCTTATTTCTACCCAAAACTAATCATAACAGAGGGTAACTAATTGGGACCCATAGGAAACTTAAAGATAGGAGGGGGAGATCTCTGAATTGTAGAGATAATAAAAAAGGAAAAAATAAAATATCTACATTTTGTTGAAATGACATTGAAGTTTTAGATTCTCCAGGTGCGGACATCATGGAAAAAAGCCACCACTGTCCAGGAAAGTTTCCATTGTGTTTCATGTCATGATACAGAAGAACTTTGATATTGGTGTGATACTGAAATTATCCTACTTATGAAGCTCAAACATTTGAGCTACAGGGGAATTTCCAACAGTCTTGCCACTCTGAAAAGCTTCTGACATTCAGTTGATCTTATGATGTGAAGTTGATTGCTTCTGACTCCATCTATTAAAGGTCACTGGTTTGTATTCTCTCTCTCACTCCCTCTGTCTCACACATGCATGCACATACACTAATATTTTCTCTTATTGCCTGCCTATTTTCTGTGGTACAGAGCAAAGCCAGACACCAGCTCAGTATATATCAGAGGATATGACACCATTCCTGAGAAGGATTATACTGAAATGTTGTTATCACTCAACACTTGTAGCATCTCTGGGTATTTGGTGTTCACTTATCACATTTTTCCTTGGATACTGCCATGTCAGTTGCTGTACATTTTGCATCTTCCAAATATATAAGTCATTCAGACTCGGTCAAGCACTCCTCAGAGTTTCTTTTCTTATGGTAATGTCTTTCATGTGAGTGACCCCATTTTTTAGAAGCCATCCTCTCATCCCAAACTGCCACCATGACTGAATATTGAATAAGCATTACTTGAACAGTATAGCATGAACTCCATAATTATTTACAATATCCCAATTAAATTTACGGTAAGAATGGAAGACGATAAGAATGTTGATTTCACAAATTGGGAAGCTATGACTATTAGAAACACATGGTTTTCAATTAGTCAGGTTCATATTACATTTCATTCTGAATCAGAGATCTTTTCTCATAAACAATAATGTTCATGCTGGATATTATTTATCTCTGAATACATGTAATTAATGTTTACATTTGTGCCTTTTGAGATGCAACAAAGTAAGCAGATGTGCAAAGCACATGCTTGTTGCTAATGCAAAGGTACCCCAACTGAGGTGGACCCCTAACCTTTTATGGAGTATTTTACCTCTGGAGGATGAAATAGGGATTGTATTTTTCAGCTGCAGGTGGATAATTTTTCATGAAGGCATGCATTTAGGAAAATCATTGAAAAGGGATAATTACAAGCCATGGACAGATGGTGTAGCTTGTTCTACATCATACTAGATGCCAAATACCCTTGTATTCAAAATCACTACGCACATCACTACTTGATGGTGCTTAGACAGAAAAAGAGCTTTTTTTAATTTAACACAGAAATAACATATTGTGATTTTTAGAGGTAAAATCTACAGTGGATGGTTATTAGTAGTGAATAAAATATATATTAATCAGGTTCCCAGGCTCATTCTTCAATAAACTCACAGAGAGCTTACGTGGAATAGTCAGCCTTCCCCAAAGTCTTTCCCAACAAGGAACTTAAAAAAATTGATTTCTCACAGACAGTTCTTCCTATAAATTTTTTTCTATTGAAATTTTTTACAACATCGGTGACCAGGAAGGAGCACAAATACACGGATAAGTTTGTTTTGCAAGGAACACAACAAAGAACAAGAATATAATGCTTATTTTTTTGTCCTCTGATAACAGTTGTTGTTGCAAAGAGTTTTCTTTTTTTCCTTAGCTATGCAGAAACTTCATTAAGTTCTTTTTGAAATGCACCCCAATAAAACATGCTTTGTGCTTTCTCTGTAGGCTTTGCTATTCTGCTGAAATTTCCCAAGGCTGCCAAAAAGCCCAAAAGAACTGAAATGAACTTCAATGTGATTGGTAACAACCAACTTACACTGATTTGGGTGTCATGCCATTTTGGGGGGGATACTTTTTTTTGTTTTAGTTTGATTTTTGTTTTTTTTTTCCCTCTCAGATCATCTACTTAAGGGACATTCTGATTTAGTGTTTTTACTGTCTATCTGTCCACAGGCAGGGTAACAGCTTGCTATTTACTGACTAACACTACCAGCTATGGGGACAGGGAACTGTGTTTGTATCAGGATCTGTAGGTTTTGTATTGGGGGAAGGGGGTGGGGAGTGAGGGGAATGGACAGGATTTAATTCCAACAGCACTGAGAGAGGAGATAAGAGTCAGTTGCACAAATGCCGACGTGTTGACCATGCACAGGGCTGCTGGATATGTGTGCTAAACACGGGGTCTTCTTGCGATTGGAAGGCTGGTAGGATGACCTAGGACTTTTAAATGACACAATGTACTTGTTTAGGCAACTAAGTCCCATCTAAGGTTACTGTAATGCTAACTGGCCTGGATAACCTTTCCCCCAGCTGCATAAATTCCGAACTTGGAACAGATGTTTACATCCCATCTCTTTGAATCAGAGAGGAACTTAAGTTGCAAAAGTCATATTTAACACAAAATCAAACAAATCCAGAAGTTAGAAATCCTTTAATAAAAAAGATTCTACAGTGTCTGGTGTCAGAGTCTCTCTGGACTACAACAATTCCTCAGTCTATTTATATCCAAATATTCGTTTGGCACCTTACAGTGGTTTGAGGCACACCTGAGAGTTAACTCCAGAAATCTGAGTCTGCGGATATTTCTATAAATGTGTCCTTTGGGTCATATAAATGTAATGCTTTCAAATATTTTGTCATCAGATATTTCTCTGATTCATGGCACCAATTTCAGAAAGACATTTTGTGTAAGACTAATGCTTTTCTGATCTTCCTAGATGCTGAGGGATCACATTAAAGGACAGAAAGAAGGAAGATGCTCAGGGTCCATTTCTAGACTCCTCCCAGAAAATAAACGACCATCTTATAAGCCCTTCCCCTTTTGCCTGCATAAATTTTTAAAATACCATCTATCTTTTGTGGTCTAATGGTGTACAATTCTTTCAGGATCAGAAGAATTCATTTCTATTAACTATTGAGTATCTTTTGCTGAAAACTTAAAAAGTTACAAGAAAATGCTCCTTGCATCACAGTTCCTAGCCTGTGCTTCAAATTCCATATATCAGTGCTGCTGTTCTGTGCCTTACCTTCCCTCTGGTGGAAAGGAAGTGAGGCCAAGAAAACTTCAAAAGCTCTGTTTCTTGCTTTGTGATAAATGCAGTCTACGATACCTGTAGCTACATCTTTCTGCCAACTGACTATACCTCACACCCACTTGGATCATTCTTATGGATTCAGGTAGAAAAAATCTAATTTATTATTCAAACGGAAAGAGCAATTTTGGGACTTAGGCTTGTCAAGAACTGTCACTCATAAAAGAGCAAGCAAGAGTACTGGCTTAGCACAAGAAAATTTAAATCCTGCTCTGCTATGGATAAAATAGAGGAATCCTTCCTCAATATCTGCCCTTACAGAAGTTACTACAAAACAGTTTTGCATTTCTAAGGCGTGTGCCTCAAGATCACTGTGATTAACCAAGCACGCAAATTCTGCCATCCCAGTCTCCCTGCTCTTCACCGCTACCAGTCCAGGTCATCGATCCCAGAGCAGAATGCTTGAGTGTTTTATCTTAATATACATCCAAATTTCAAGGGAGAAACCACAGTCAGGAAGAGCTTAGTGAACAGGCTGGAGTTAAAGACAGAAGCTGCATTCTGAGATGCAACAGAGAGCACTTACTGTCAGAACACTCGTATGCTTAAAGTTCGTTTTGTCTTTTCTCTTATACCTCAGTTGAGCAACACAGCCACACTACCTCATTTTGGTGCTAGAAACTAAAGTGAATTGACAAGATCACCCAGGAATCCCCTTCATGCCTTCACATCTCACTGAATTGTATTTCCTTCAGTCTTTATGTTACATCACTATTTACCATTATTATTATTATTATTAATTCATTTTTCTCTTTGATGTACAGAACTTTTCTCTAGGAGAAAGTTTCATTTGTTTTCTAACTTGATATTTCCACCAACTCTCAACTTAAAGCTCCAACAATCGTATCTGTTGTTCAGTGTCTCTAGTTTTGAGTAATTTCATCATTTAGTCTAGCTTTCCTTTTTCACTCTCTCTAGAGACTTCTGATTAAACAAACTCCCCTGGAAACATCTCACATTACTGATTAATATAAACAGGGTCTTTCCTTTGCTAGCACTTTGTTATTTCATGGATTTTACCATTAGTTAGGACTGTGGTTGGAAATTTTCAAAGCTGTATTCCTTTCGATGCGGCAAGGGCAGACAAGGCCAGTGGCTGAAGTATAAGCCCGTGAAAGTTTGACTACCTGATTAACAGAGGGTAGCTGTATCCAGAGAGCAAGTCACTGGCCAACTCAAAACTCTGCTCTTCATCCCTGAATAGAGCAGTTACAAATTAAGAGTAAAATATTACCTGAAAACCAGATTTGAGCAATATGGTAGGAGTTAGACTCCTTTTCAAATATGTTTTTCCAACTAATACTCTTGCGTGGCTTAAAATTATCCTGACAGAAAAAAAAATTGCAGCAGCTTTTAAACTAATGATACAATCCCATGAATAATTTTCCCCAAATAGCTCAGGGATGTGACTGAATGAATCATATATCATTGCAGGAAGCAATTTTCCTCAATGAGTTCTACCTGCTGGATATCACAATGCATTACAGGCTTAGTAAAAGCCTTTGTCTGAAATCAGATTCAAACTGGCTTTGGAGAAAAACTTAAGCCCTGAGGGTGAAAATGCTATGAATGTATTTAACATTTTCCTGTGATCCTCAGGTTCTACATGTCCCTCCTCACACTAGACAACTCACTTTGTGAGGCATTCCTATGAGCTACATTACTTTCAGCCTGTCTTCACAGGTATTACTGGCCTTAATATGGGCTTTACTGTTCCATGATGTGTTACCCAGCATCTCTCAGATGCCTTAATACTCTTAACTTTTCAGCTTCTCAGGTTGCCACACTTTAACAGTGAAAATTTGCCCCACTTACTGACCAAATTCTGACTTTAGGGGAATTAAAAGAGAGAACACATTCTCCATTTGGAGGCAAATGTGCAAATGGCATAGACACTGAAGCTCCAATAAAATGTTTTATGTAAGTGAGTTGTATCTACAGTGAGAATGTGATTCAAAGCTCTTTAAATCTGGAAGATTCCTGCTGATTTCAGTGAAATCCGGAGTGAGTTCTGCAACAATTAATGCAGCAGAACTGATGGTGAATCCAGACTAAGAAGAATTACTGGAAATTAGAGTTTGGCTGGTTTAAATCTAGCATAACATCTGAATTCTTAGATAATTCTGCACTATACTACCAAAAGGATCAAACTCTTATGCTAAAGCTGATAATCTCTACACCCTGCTAAGACAGTAACAAAAGAATATGGAAAACGAGGTGTTGATGGCCAAAGGTCAGCAAAATATAAGCTTTTCATTCTCTCCATAAACTTATACACACGATATTCCTTAAAATATCCTTGGTTAAATGCAAAATCCTATGCTAGATATCTTAGGGAAATTTCTTCACTGATGGCTTTGAAGTCCACCTCAAAAGCATAGAAGAATTGTTTCATTATAGCATCCTTTTGGAATAAGAAATATATGCTTATTTCCACTCTGTGAGGGCAAAATATACTTAATTGTACATGTCCATGTTCTTTCTATTCTTTGAAAAATTCCCACTGGGTTTGGTAGCAAACTGTCATTTTATTTTCCTGATACTTAAATGCTTGCAAAGAACTTGAATATTTCCAGATTACAAAATGTTCTTAAAGGTGACGTTATTAAAATATAACTAGTTTTTTCTGTCCAGTTTCCAATCCATTTCTTATTGGCAAAAGCTTCTAGATTGCCCTCAACTGCGGTCTAATAGCTAACAAAATAGTAATAAGAATTATTTCTGTGCCCGAGTCCAAAGCACAGCTTTGCCAATAAATTTAGACTTGTTCTTTAGAGGGCACACAGACAGAATCTCTTGCCCATTCAATCCTTTATCATTCTCAGGTTGAACCATATTTATTTGTCATCTGTTAGGATGAAATTCACTGTCTCATTCTCCAATTAAAACACACTTTCTTATGTATAGCTGTTGTAACCTTTCAACAACCTTTCAACCTTTCTTGAAGCCAGCTCAAGAGAGATGACAACCTCCTGGATGATGATTTCATATACTGCAGTACACCACATACTTCTTTATATGTCTCATAAGTATTTTGTCTTCCATTGCAACAGTCTGGACAAGCCATAGCAGAGACCCAATTAAGCCCTGCTACAGCTGTCAACTCCCAGAACCTTTCTGTGGGCTTTGTGCTTCTTTTTCCCTGGACAAATAAACTGGCTAAATGGACATGTCAGTAGGGCCACACCAAGAGAGTTACTTCTGTGACAGGCATCCTGCCATGCAACATCCCCTTCACAAGCATTTACACACCATCCACAGACATGCTCTTGCAGCTTTGCTGCCCAGGGGAAGTGCTACACATTGTTTGGATGGAAAACCCTCCAAACTGTAGGTATGGGGTCAACAGATGGTGATGATCAAATCCATTTCAAATGGGTTAGTAAACTGTCGTAAAGTAGTAAAGCCTCTTTTATTACAGCACAGTCCGCAAGTGAAGGTGAAAAGAATGTTCTTAAACTAACAGCTCCAACTCCAGAGCCATATCTGTTCTTCTTGAAGCAGCTCTGCTGCAGCACCACACACAGTGAAAAGAAGACTGGAAGCATTAAGCAAGATGCTCTTCTGAAAAGCAAACAAACAGGACAGTTTGCCTTTCTATAGGCTGAAACATGAGCAAAAGCTCAAGAGAGTGAGGACAAAAGAAAAATACACTGAGTCATTTTCTGACAGAAAAAAAGATCAGAAGGCAGAGAGAGCTGAGCCCAAGGTTCTGCAAATGCACCTTTCACAGCGCACATTTCAACAGCTATGATAAAAAAGCACTAAAAGCAAGTTTGCATCTTTGCTGGCCTGCAAGCTTCATTCCTGGCCATTCTGAGTCACATGAGTAATTTATGTTTTGAAGACTAGCCCCAGCAAACAGAATGATAAAAACATTTCCCAGCTGTTTGTGTATTTTTTTTTTTTTCTAAGGTTAGCATTTTAGATGACACCTTTTTTCCCCCTTGCCTGGGACAGGATATTCCTCCATGCCTTTTATGAAACTGACAGGTGATATTGCTTTAAATTGGGCACTGCATTGTCAATAGAGGCTCATTACAGTCATGAAGCATCAGTCGGGTGGATGACAACTCATTTTGCCTTTTATCTACTAAATGCAGATTGGGGTTTCAGGAGCAGGGAGGGTAGGAGAAGGGGAAAGAGATGCCCTGTGTAATAGTGGGAATGAATGAGAGAAGGCAGCAATAGAACAACAAAGCATGAAGCAGGCAGGAATTTATTGTAGGGTGATTAGATGACATCCATCTTCTTGTCTACGAACCATTCCCACAAGCATAGCTTCAAATCCATTTTGTCCCTTATCATGGCTCCTTCTCCATCAACAGGAGAAAGGGTGACAGTGGGTTGACAGGATGTTCCTGGTGCCCTGTGGATGTAGCTAAAGGATTTACACATGAAAGGTGCAATAGGATTTCAGATTGAAACGCTGGATTCCCCAGTTTCTCTGGCATACATCTCCCAGCCTGGGGGCCAGTAGGAAGCAGGTTGGTAAAGAAAGAAGGGAGACTTGCTGCCATGATGGCCTGCCTGGTTGGTCCTCAATATCTGCAGGATCCTAAGAGCACATTACACAGAAAAGATGACAAAAAGCAATTCTTGAACCTACACTAAAGGAGAGAAAGTTTCTGGACGGTGTGAATATACACATGTATTTAATCTAGAAATATCTAATACCTCATTTGCAAAATAGTTTCTCAGTGAACATTGGGTTTGTCTCAGCAATGTATCAGCAGTTTGCAACCCTGAAATTTTAATATATATTTAAAAGGGACTTTCTTTTAAGCCTGTTCTTCATGATTGTTTCTAAGAGGTTGTCAACTTTAAGTCAAACCATGAAACTACACAAGCTTTGATATCCCTGTGCATATTTCAACCAATTACTATTTAGACTCACTTTTATAACATTTAAACTGCATATGGAAATTACATATGTGAGCAGACTACAGATGCTGAACAGGCAGGGAATTCTGCTGCCTCTGCACATGATCTCCTGCTGCTAGAGAACCAATTAGCCAGAAGGAGGTAGGATGTTTCACTGTCAAATATGGGAGCAGGATTCAAGCACAGCAACTGTTGCTGAAAATTCGGGGGGAGGTAAGGGAAGGAAAGGAGACCTGCCCTTGTTTTGTCTTACAGAAGTGATAAAGTAGTATCTGTGACAACACGCTGCTGGAAACTAGAGACAGACAATCCCAATTCATCCCAATTCTTAGCGCTCTTTCCCCCCCACTTCCTCTCTCTATCTGAATAAAAATCACCTGGAACTGAAGACAGGCGGGACTGTGTATGATTCAGACAGGGTACATTTATTTTTTCTATGCCTAGTGATCTCAGTATTTCCCTGCACCCTCTTGACATTATTTATGGTGACTGGTACCGTCTCAAGAAGGGCTTTATGATTCACGTTTTAAGAAACACAGCCAGGAGTCTTCCATATGAGAAAATTTCTGAATAATTTGTGTGATTCCTCATGACTGCAGGAGGAAGCTGTGGTTTGTCCAGCAGAGCTGCAGCTCACAGGTGCCTTCTGCAGCACTCCAGTGAAACTTTTGGCTCTCCTCTTTCACCGCCCCCACCCAAAGTACCAGTACAGAGTGGAGCCACAGAGCATCTCATCTACCAGCCAACGTACCTCATTCTTTTCTTCATGAGTTCCCCCAAACTCTTTGTGCGAACCTGCTTTTAAATCAGGATTTACTATAGCAAATAATTTCATAAAGAAGAGGTAACTCATAGTGACTTGAGGAAGGAGAGTTGGAAAGTTTTACAGCCTGGAGAGTTTCACACACTGGAGGGCAGATCAAAGCCAATTGCTGATGTGGCTGCTGTCAGCGTAGTGGCTCTCAGGGCTGCAATAAGCTTATAGCAATCCTGCCTGCTCCCTGGGAGGTTTCTTCATCTGGAACTGCAGACATTTGTCTGTGAGTCCATGCCCACTTCTCCCAGCTGCTGAACAGGGCTCCTGACTCTGCAGCTGCTTGAGGGGGTCTCTTCTTGCTGTCCTGCCATGAAGTCTGTGACCATCTTTCCACTGCTCTTGAGGGATGGAGGAATATTTCCTTCCCCCAGTTACTCCATTAATTTTAAGAAGTGTCACAAGATGTAAGTGGAGAAAAAAATAAGTAAAATAGGTACTATCCACTACCCAAACCAAGAGTCAGTCAGTGACCTTAAAAAGGGCCAGCCAGGCAAAAGGAACAGAACTGGGGCTAGACCCTTAGTACGTATCATATCTGCTGTCACATTCCCATGCTACCCCTGTACTCTCAATCAGAGCTGTTTTACTCAGGTACAATCCCCCCAACTTTAGGGTACTTCTGCTGGGAATCTCTTCCTGGAAGAGACCTGGTGGGTGTCTGTGGTATGACACACATAAGCACATAACTCAACATTGACATACTATTTCTGTGTCTTTCCAGATGGTAGAGAGGTATTTAACTCAACAGTGAGAGTTTTTGCTGTCATTATCTGTTGCTGGGCTTTCCATACACTGTTTCTAGTTCATTTCACTAGAATTAAAAAGCACATGAATTTATGAAATAGCTTGATGCCTGTTTTCTTAGTTGGAAAGAATATACCTGTCATGAACATGACAAGACACTCAGTCCCCATCTTGAATGAAAAGACAGTTTTCCAAGGCCTTGCTTCAAGGCAAGTAAACAATTTCACCTAAAAGATCATGATTATTCTTAGCTTTTAATCTGCAGGTGAGCCAGATAACCATTAGAAATTTACAGCAATTAATTGCAAAGATAGGTGAAATCCTAAATTTGTCTGAATTTAGATAGGATCATGGGAACTAGGAAGGTTCTGTGATGCTGCAAGATCTTGTGCCACATCAACATCTAAAAAGATTTAGGCACATGTAGCATGAGGAATGTCAAAAGATGAGGTAGATGCGATGTCTTGTGTTATAGTAGTGATTATGAATAATTGAAATGTCATGACAGGCAGTGAGAGAAAGTCACATTACAAAAAACACAAAATAAACTGAAAAATCAATCAAGAAAACTAAAAAAGGAAACCTGGATGACACAGAAACCCAGCAATGCAAAGGATACAAATGGAATAAGCAACACTATGTCATCAAATATTTAAAACGGCAAAGGAAAAATAGTTCACCTAATTCAAAACCCAGAATTGTCCTATTATGCATAAGAGAGGCCCAGAATGATATACACATGCAAGAAGGGTGCAAGGCACTCAGCACAATTCAGACTGACTCCCAGAGAGAACCTTCATCCATCTTCTGGTCAGACACTTTTCTTTTTCCAGGCCCCCCAGGAAAAGGGGTTGGGGCAAGGACAAGAAAAGCAAATGTGATTTCTAACCAGAGTTCAAGATATCCCATATATTGAACTTGGCTTACTTCTGCCATCCCAAACTTCTAGTTAAATGCTACTTTTGTCACGTGGCAGCACTGGTTAAAATGCTGGCTATCCCATTAATGTCTCTTAGCTAAAGACTCTTGATTTTTAATAGAGCTCTTAGGAGAAATAGGTGCTACCCCATGGCAAGAAGGAATCAAGAGCATGAACACCAGTTAGTATATGTGGTCTACCAAGGAATTAGACGGGAGACATGCAAAAGAGGACACATCTTCCTGACTGCCTAATGACTTGGGGAGATCAAGCTGTCTGGACATTAAGAGATTCTTTGTAAGAGGCTTTAAGAGAAAACATATGGTCCTATAATAACAGCCATAAAAAAGGCCACTTGGCTACTGAAACCAAGATGACAGCAGCAAAGCAGTCTGTCCATTCTTTCATTTTTCTTTGCTGAGCTCTCATCTCTCACATTCAGTGCATGCCGCTGTCTCCCACCATGATGACCTGGAGGCTGAGCTCTGCAAGCAAGGGAACAGTCTGTTCTGGCCATTAGTAAAACCTATTCAGATGAAGCCTGAAATTTTCCCAGGACAGCAAAGAACTGGCCATGTTTATCAAGAATTGTCCCAGACCTAAAACAACTCATTGTTATCAAATTCATCAACACCCATATCCTTCCTCCTCTTGACGTCTTTAAGGCCATCTTACAAAATGCCAAAGAAAAATAGTTCCTCAGTTAACATTTCCAATTCAGAATGTGGAGAATCTGGTAACAATAAGATTTCTAAAAGTGCTTCCCAACAGTGATTTACATATCCATTCCTGTAACAAACCAGATAATTTTCCATTCAGCAAACAGCTACCCTGCACATGCTGTTTTACAGGGATAGATCTTTTAAACTGATACATTTCTACAGAAGCAGAGAAAAGCAGAGTCAGGAAGATGAGCTCATTACTGATGCTAGTCCTCAGGAGAAATACAATAAGATATACCTAAACTGGTGCCATTTCTTCAATGACGATGGAGTGATACTGCTTGACACCAACTGAGGATCTAATTCTGCTAACTTTCATTGGCTTAGACGTACATTTCCACAAACAGTTCCTCAATGGGAGAAATGAAACACAGCTAAGACTGGAGGATGAGGATGCAGCAAGGGGAAACTACAGGCTGAATTTCTGCTCATTTCTGAAATGGCAATACAGCAGCATTGTTGCAGGCTGTTCATCAAACACTTAGTTGAAGTGTTTGACCTTCATTGCTGACCTGTATCACAAACTTGTGCAAATTCTGTGGTCTTTGTCACCTCCTAAACAGAGGTACAGTGGACCTCTGGCAGTCACCAAACTGAAGGGTAGCTCTTAGCCTTAACCTCTCGTCCCTCTAATGCTTTAACATCCCTGTGGAGCACCTCTGCTATCCTACAGCATCTCACTCACTAAAGAGGTAACTCTAATACTTAACCCCATGCAACCCAAGCAGAAATCACCCCAATTTTGGGAAAAGCATGTATTAAGTTTTCATTAGGTGGCTTGGGTAGACATTTAGAAAACCCCTAAATTATATACAATATGTATATAATTTACATTTGATGTAAATTATAGCCTCCAACTTTGATGAACTTTTAGGAGCAGAAAGGTATAAGGTGAACACAAATTAACTTTGGACCCAGGCCATAAGATAGACACAAATTAGCTTTGGGCCCAGGCCACAGACATATGTCTGTACAACCCATTCTATATGCTAACCTGTTCAGTTACAAAAAATGAAAGTGGACTCAAAAATGCCAAATCTTTCTCCACACCCATAGGGTATCTCTGCCACCAGAAAGCACCCAAAAAACAAGGACAAAGCTTCCATCATGCAAAGACCTTCTAAACTGGGAAAAAATAACTAATTTTGTAATTAATCACCAGACAAAAAAATTGCATTAAATTAGTTAAGAGTTGAATAAAGTAAAAAAAATACTTTACAAAAAACTTCATGTCTAGCCTCCAGAGAATTCATGAGACAGAAGACAACAGGCAGACAAGAGGTAGAAAGGAGGGTAATGAAAAAAAAATAAAAAGACAGGTTTTCTCAGGATCATGCAGAAGTGGCAGGACTGCAAGGAGAATTGAGGTGTCCCAGTATTTAGGAGACCACTAGGCCATATAGTCTCCCTATTATTTGGCAGCTATAGCTTGGAGGGTTAACACTATAAAGGCTTCTGTTTCCAGGTGTTTCAGCAAGAATCTCACAAACGTTTAATATTTTCTTAGTTGGGGGACTATATATGCTAAATGGAAATATTGCAGTATACCCACACTGAATGTTTCAGCCACATTAGAGCATCCTAGGATGGCTATTATTTAACTGTTTCTTCTACCATGAAAGTCCTCCTCTCAGTACGATAAGCTAGTGTGCAAGCCACAGTTACTTTCATTTTAAATAGTTTCATTTGGTCTTTTTTCTTACACCACTGCAAGAAGGGATTGTGTGGGTGTTAAGTTTTAATAAACTGCATGTCTCAGAGGCAGTTTATCTGGGAGAACAAGGCCTTTTCTAATTTCAGTATCAGTCTGTAAGCAAATAACCCCAGTTTAATAAATCTGTTTTATTATGATGGGATTTTTTTTCCTTCCCAATCTTGTTTGTGCATGAAGAAGTAACAGCAATAAAAACTCACGCTCTACCAAAAGGAGAGTGAGTTAATGTGAGTTAACAAGCTAGAAAAATGTTTTGCCTTGTTGTGAAGAGCATACCAGTCTGCAGTGTAACCAGAGCACAAAAAAATGACTGTTGGCCAGAGCTTCTGTGCCTCCTAAAATGGATTTTAATTTTCTCTCTCTTTGAAATTAATAACCATATGTCATATTTTACTATGACTTCTCAATGCAGTCATGTCAGTCTACAGACTGTTCATTAGGACTCTGACAACGATAACCCCTCTTTTACAAAAAAGAGCCTGGTGATTTCCAATATGAAAATACAGACCAAGAAGCAATGCCACAGATGGTGTTGCCCATCTTCCTCCTTCTCTTGCTTGGTTGCAAGTTGAGCTTTAAGGACAATCTATTTGTTCTTCTATGGGCACATAATGAAAGGTCAAGGGAACAACCCCAAGACATAGGTCCCAGAAAGTCATTAGCAGAAGAACATTACAAAGCACTGCTCTTCTAGCCAAGAACATTACTCTTTCACATACCCTTGACAGTTGGGATTTTCAAGATACCTTGCTGTCTAAAAGAAAGGTTCAGGCATATCCAAAGTATCTACTTACCTCCACTGTGCCGAAGAATTACTAGAAAGAAACAGGGACTCTGGGATCATTGGAAATAATGCAGATAGGCAACATTCCCTTTATCCTAGCAAAACAAACTTTTGCACATTCTAAAAAGAAGCAATGAAAACAACTTCATGCATATAGGCTCATCAAAATAGTTGTTTCCAACAACAATACATATATTCCTAATCACACAAGAAATTTCATGTAACCCTGTAAAAACTATCACTTGAAGACCAGAAATAAGTAGAGCCACCAAAGTGTTATTCCATGTTATATATTATTCCATGCTTTCTTGGTATGCAACATTAACATTTTACAGCCATTTAGGATTGTATTTAGAGTATATAAGAATGCATCTTTTGATGGATTCAGGCACCTGCAGTTTTCAACTGTGTTTAAGAGAATAATGAATGAGTCAGATGATTTACTATCCAAGGCCTGCAGATCTTGCCTCCATATGTAATTTTACTGCATAAAGAGCATACTGCAAAGTCTAATAGTCTGCTTTTCTTTCTCTTAAAAAAGTAGCAGCCTACCTGATGAATGCAGCACCAAAAGACACTCCAAAACACACCTAGAAAAATCTGAAGAGGGTCAGGGAGAGAATTAATAGGCTCAGACTCTCAAAATGGGCATCAGCTGAAGAAGTTTCTTCCTCATTAACCACTTTTCATCCTGAAAGTCTTTCCTGATTCCCACAGCTTTTGAAGCAAGCAAATAGGATTATATTCAAGGTTATGCTTGGCCTCAAACCTCATTTTTAAGTATTGTTCATGTTGCAAGCATGATCAAACTTTACATTTTGAACTGTTCTCAGTTCTTGTTGCTTTTGAATGGATAGGACAATAGAGATCATTTTCTCATTGACTTGCAGAATTTAAAGAATTGAATGATTTCTGAGTCCCAGACTTTAAATAGTAATGTTTTTGAAGGTGACCATGACATTATCATATTGTGAGAACAACTTACTTAAAAATATTATACACATAAATGGCAATTATAAAAAGCCAATATTAGAAGAGTGCAAACCATTCCCTTGCAAATGAAAATACACTTTCTCTGGACTGAAAGGAACAAGTGAAAAAACATCAGCTGTGAAAAAGAACTGTTTGATATTTAGGAGAAATATCAAACCTCAAGAGCAAAACTCAACCAAGTCAGTGAATAACCTAAAATGCTTCTCCCCTAGTACTTCAATAACATTTGGATCAGTTCTTTAGATTCATTGACTAGGTGTACAATTAAGGATTTTGGTGGTTGCCTCTCCACCCTGTGAATTGCCACACACCCTTCCAGCAAGCTCTGGTCTCGGTGTATACATCTTCTGCCTGGTGAAATGTAAAGAGAGAAGAACAAGAGTTTAATTTGCTGAAATATATCACAATTCTAGATTGTATATCTGCATTGTGCTTATTGCAGTGAAGCTTCTGCCAGTGGCTTTTCCCAGGTGTGTGGTGTGCATAGGTAGAGAGATAACTGTGGAGGGCATGGATCCACCTGGCATCCAAGGTGCTTCAGATAGTGCTCAAGCATGGGCTTCAACTTTGTCTCAACCAGGAAGGAAACCACCCTGTGAGCACCAGCACTGCACTCAAGTGCACATCAAAGACTCCAAATATAAACACAAAGCAAATTCCCACCTCTTTAGTATAATAAATAAATGTATATGGATCCAATAAAAAATCTGAGGACTGAAGATATGACCTATTTTTGGTTTCATATAACTTGGGATGTAGCCAGCCTACTTTATACCAAGTCTCTGCACACACATTTTGAAAAAAACTATCTCAATTGATCCAGTTGTCCGAAAATCCAGCATAATTCCTCTCTCTATCCCCTGAAACAGCAGTGAAGCAAACTAAAGAATCCTACCAGCTCAAAACAGATTGATGCATATGTTCATTTCTCTCAGATTTTTCCTAAAGTCCACTTTGCAGACAGAGATTCCCTTGGTTGTTCCTAAGAAGAACAATTTGCTATAGCACAGTAAGCAACAGTGTTTAGGACAGCACAGATTGTTGGCCAGTGAGTAGGTGTGGCCATCTTGAACACCATGTTTTTTCACCCATATGGCCAACAGATGGGACTAGAGGAACTTTTTCAAAAGAAATACAAGTCACTTACGGTATAGCTGCTTGGAACAACAACAACAAATGATATCAATCACTTCTCACCAGGCTCTTCATGCCCTCACAGCTCCTTCCAGATTACATTTCCACCCTCCACTCTCTCTTTACACTCACAGTGAGCTATAGATGTCCACACACACAAAAAAATTAAAAAGGAAAAATAAAGATAAAAAGAAATAAAAAAAGAGGTGCTGTATCCTTGGGGAAATGGTCATCATGAATACGTGAGCATGAGCTACTTGCACAGGAATCTGAACAGTTATGTGAAAAATAAAATGTTGATATCTCTTAAGTTTTCACCACAAAACATGCCCTGATTCTCAGAAAGCATTTAAGTAGATGGGGAATTTGGATACATTAAGAAACACATTGCAAAGCTTTAAGAACTTTCACTTGTTGAGTTGTGGGTGGTTTGTTTGTTGTCTCTATGTGTGGCCAAACCAAAATTTTCAAAATGAGCGTCCTCCTAACTGAAAACCCATATTGATACTCTGCATTGTTAATATTTACTAGAGCCTACCGGTTTAAAGTTAATAGTAAAGACTACTGAAAGGGAAACATCACAAGAGTTAGTGAAAAACTCATAACAATACATTTCAAATGGATGAGTCATCAAGTGATGAGCATCTATCAATGTGATTACTGGTTTGAAACAAACTAGAGCTGAAAAGTGGTAGGTCTGGATCAGAAGTTCACTTCTCAACTTTGCCCTTTCAACTTTTTAACTGGGTTTCAGTTCTGGATGAAACTCCACAGTGAACTGGTGGTAATCCTCCTTACTGAAGATTTCCTAGCCATTCTCCAAGAGAAGTTATCAAAGATATTGGGTTTTAAGGGCTCAGGTATTTGGCATGGTCCTGAAAGTATCAGGCTCTCTCTTTCAGGGCATTGCACATATGCACCATAGAACCACATACAACCACACAGAAGCCCATACCACATTCCCTTTTGCTTATTTATTTCCACTGAAGTGTTTACAAAGCTCATACATTTTATGTTAAAGCAGGATACAAAAAGATCTCTTACAGCGTAGCTGTTTCTTTACCTGCGCAAACCGGAAAAAAATAAGTGTCCTTATACTTAACTCCAGCTGGTGATGTAGGGAACAGTAAGAACTCTAGAAAAAACTAAGAACTCACCACCTTGGAGAGTTCAAAATGATCAGGAAGTTTCTTCATACATAGAATACATAGCACAAGAGCATCTCAATTGTTTTAGAGCAAAGGTTCATCCTGCACAGCATTGTGTTTCCAGTAAAATCTAGTCTCTGTAACAAAACATAAGAAAATAGAGGAACAGTATTCTGTTTTTATAAGCTCTCAGCTTTTAATAATTTACAGATCCAGTGACAGATACGATGTCTTGCATTTAGCAGAAATTTTACAATATTTTTATTATGCTTTTATGGTATCTTAGAAGCACTGGATGATGCTCCAAACATGTAAGAAGTTCAGCCTAAGTCCTTGACAGGAATCATTTGGAATATAGAAACAAATTCCTTTTGAGAATAAGCTTCTGATTTTGTGGCTTATAAACCTTTGGGAAAGGAAAAAATCCCTTTTTTGTCTTGTGCACAACCTAACATCATGGAGAGTAATACCAGATTCAAGCATTTACTAACTATTGCACTACAACCACGGCTTTCACTTGAAATCCACTTCTGGCTTCACATCTGACCAAACATTCCCATTTGCAGGTTATTTAAATAGTGTAATTAGATCACATTTTCTCAGGCTTCTTTGGTGATTCTATCAGAAATGCCTAGATATCCATGGAGCTCTTTCTTATCTTTAGCAGAGCGAAATAAGTCTGACTTCTTTTACTCTCTTTTACTGTGGTTGAATCTTGGAAATCAAGACTAATCTGTGGTTGCTCAGAGCCGCCTTCTCTTCAACAGTGATTACAGGTTTTCTCAATTTTAGTCACCAAACCTGAACACTCTGCTGAGAGCAAGGTCTTTGTTCCCCAAGCTTTCGAGCAATAACACTATTTCCTTTGAATTATACCACATTTCTCTTACAAGACTACTTAAAATACTTATGGTATTCTGAACACAGGGTGGCTTTTTATTTTTTTACTTTATTTTTTATCTTTGGTTAAACTCCCAAGTCTCTTTGCTTTTCAGTATGCAGCTTTCAACACCTTCTCTTCTGAAAAATACCTTATTTTTATTCACATTCCTGCATATTTTTATTCTGCTGCTACCAATATTAAGCTGCTCTCCAAACTTGCAGGCATTGGAATTAATCTAGAGTTCAGTTTTTCATCTGCATGTTGCAATTTTTCAATTATTCATTCCTACTATTCTGACCTGAGATTTTACCTTTTGGCTGCTGGCATGCAAGACATTTACTTAGTTAATAAACCCCTGGAGAGTTCTGCACTGTTCTCCATAGTACTGCATGTTTTCTTTTGGTTTTGGTGCGTTCCCTTTTGCCATGAATTCACACTGTCCCTGAGCAGATTCAAGAAGCTATTGAACCAGCAGAGGACAAGAAAAGGGAAAATCAAAAAGACAAAATCAATAGCTATGCTATAGCTATAGTTACTTGTTTGATGATGTCACACCACTTCCTGGTTCTTTGACCAGAAGTAGGTTAGACCAGTATCAGACATACATTGCCTTTCTTTATGCTACCGCATCAGTACTCAGAGAGCTGTATTTAAGGAGCCACAGAATCTGCTCACAATTTTGCAAGCCAAAAACCTAGTCCCACCTCTAGCCAGCACATGGTAATTGGAATGCTGACTTCTAGCTCATCCCAGTTATGAGACAGAACAGGTTTGCTGTAACTGAACTCAAACTGTCTCACTTTGCAAATGGGCTGTGCTGGGAGCATCCATGTGGATTGGTACTGTGTGACACAGTATTGTTTTGCTATAATAGTCCAAAAGCTCATTTATTCCTTCCCTCACAGATGTTGTAAATATTTATTTTCTATTTGAACTGGTGTAGGTGGTTTCTAGCTAAGCATTTAGAGTCACAGAATCAAAGAATTTTCTAGGTTGGAAGTGACCTTTGAGATCATCAAGCTCAACCATACCTAACACTGCCAAAACCATCATCACTAAACCATGTCCCTAAGCATCATGTCTACCTGTCTTTTAATACTTCCAGGGAGCTGATTCCACCACTTTCCCGGGCAACCTGTTCCAATGTCTGATAACCTTTTTAGTGAAGAAATTTTTTTTTATTTGTTTTGCTATCCAGTAAAAGGTTACTTTCCTGAGAGCAGAAACATAAGTTATAGTCTTCATTTCCAGAAATGCCCATCCTTTAATCATGTCTCCACTTTGTTGCCTATTATCCCTCCCCCCCCCCCCCCCCCCCCCCCCCCCCTCCCCCCTTCCTTCCTTCCTTCCTTCCTTCCTTCCTTCCTTCCCAAGAGTGCAACCCCAGACAGTCAGACTGCACAACAGAGACACTGCAGTGACATGTTGTCTCTGTGGATACCACTGGCTGTAGAAAATGGCGTTCCTTTACTGAAACACATTGATTATTCAGCTGTGCTCTGGAAGATCTCTTTGGGGTTTTTTTGGCACTATATATGTTTTCCCTGTGTTAGGAAATTTACCTATGGAGTACAATAAAACCTTTATATGCCTGCCTATGGTTTGTAAGACTGGAGCAAATAAATTATGAAAGCTTTTGATTTCCAGAATAACAGCATTTTGCTAAATCTTCATCTCACCAATGCATGATCAAAAATCAGAAGCAAAGTAAGGAAAGTAAATATCTAGAGCAGACATGTTGCAAGTGTTAGACATGTATTTCAATTAATCATAACAGGATATTAAAAGAGTTATCAGCATAGCAATAATGATTGCATATTTAGAGAAATATTTTCATTATCAGTGATTTGGATTTAACCCTTGGCCTGGCAAATCAAAAACACTACCTAGTAATGATGTACCCCAGGTGAGGATTCAGTGGCAAAGGCTTTTTATTGGTGTCAGCACTTGCCTCTGAATTTTCTTAATAGCGGTTTTCTGTCCATCCAAGGCAGAAGGTAGAAGGATGGGCTTAATTCATGCTGCAGTTTTCTTCAACATATTGACAGCCATTTTCCTCAATCCTTGAAGATTAGTATGACTGAATGCTTTCTGTTTGGGCCAAATATCTTTAAGAAACTCACTAGACCACATATTTCAAGGATTGATATGCTGCTTAGTCTCTTGGTAAACACTTTTCATAGCTCTGGAAGAACGTCTTTTTTTTTTCACTGCTGATATCTGAAGCAGACCTATCTATTTGATGACCCCATACCTTTAAAGGGATACATATCAAGGTCAGTGCCATCTCCCTCAACTCCAACTCAGGCAAGCAATTTTCTCTAAGGAGTTGCTTGTTTGCCCAGATGCTTCTGATTGTAGATAATTACTGTCCTTTTTCTAACTGGAGTGAAGCAATACAATAAGAAACGCAGTATAATATGCTGAAAGACCCAGCATGTCTCTGGAAAGGCATAAACCAGCAGCAGCCACTGTGGAGTGGGTGGAAGTTTAGCGTATTCCAAAAGCAGGCTTGCTGCTCATCCCATGTACATAAGAACCAGCATGCATGCACATACTGTAATGGCAAATACTGCCTCTTTGAGCTGACAACATGCCTCTTTCCTTTAGTTTCACTTCACCAGGTTTCCTGGAGAATATAGATCTATACTTAAACAACTACCAATGTTCAGCTTTCCGTGCTCGTTTCTGTGCTAACAGCAAACAGGACAAAAGTGGGAAAGTCACTTCACCACAGGCAGGTAAGATCCTTATTCTAAGTTATTTCCAACTTCTGAATTAAACAATCTATCTCCAGAGAGATGATTCTAACCCCTACAAGTTTTAGATATTGTACTCCATTATTGTATCAACTGATGAATTCTGGAAAAGTACAGCAAAACTCAAGTCATACATAATTTTAAGTACCAAGCAAGGTATCCTTCTGAAAGCAAATGCCTAAATTCCCTACCTTGTAAATGGAGGGAAACACTTGAAATGCCTCCTGAAGAAAGTTCTACCAAATTACCAAAACCTCCCACTTCCCAATGCTATCTGTACTTATCTTTTGTGTGATGTCTGATTTATATTGTCTCCTCCTGAGATTCAAAGAGACAAACATACAGAAAAAATGAGCCTGCCATACAAGCACTTAGATTTTGGAAAAGCAGCAACAATTAACAATCACCCACCACCCCAGGCTGATCAAATTTGTCCATTTGGTTATTGGTGGCATTCAGTTTGAGCTGGACAACAGCACGGCTTTAGTATTGCATTAATGTATCACCTCATGTGCAAAGCAGGAAACACAGACTGATGGGTGTCTCAAGAACTGATGTAGAAAGATGCTACATGCATCCCTTAATTCCACTCAATGTGCTACAGTGGGTCTGTTGTACTCGTCCACAGATTAATGAAAAATTAAGTGGTGTTACAGTTCTTTTACTTGAAAATCAATGAGGCTGACTTGGCAATGGTGTCCCTGATAGAGAAAGATTTGCAATGTTAAGGATGAAATATTTAAGCTCCCATGGAAGGCACTTTTATTTACTCAATGTATACAGATTTCCCTCTGACTTCACAGACTGAGATTTGAGCCTAAGTGATGTCCTAAAATGCTACTCATTCTATACTTGTTCCCACCAAATCTGGTCCCAAAACAGGAAGGCTTCACAGCATTTTGTTTTCTTCAATGTGACTGGTAAGTGGGAAAAAACGTTATGTACATACATATTATACATATATACATTTTGGCTTAAATAAATACATGTATGTGTATGTATAAATAATAAAACATATGCATCTTCATTTATAATTGTGTCTAAGGAAAGACTCTCGCCTAGTTTTCTACCCAGCATGCATTTATGAATAATATTTTTTTTAAAAAGTAGTCAAAAGTCAAATTAATTATATCTGCAAGGATTTTAATTATTTTTTTCACAAGTCTTCCATTTTATTTTATTATCCTGTGTTATCTGTTGCTCCTAAATCAGGAAAATACTCACTCTTAAAATTAGTTAAAGAAACTTTGTCATGTTCACAGTGAAGCCCACACTTCTTTCCAGTTTTTGACAACTATATCACAGGTTGATTTTATCACTTTTCCAAGTAATATATGTATTGACAGTGTGATATACCTTACAGATGATCTTCTGTGCCAATGAAATTGGGATAAACCTGAAAATCAAAACTTGAGGAGAAGAATAAATACAACCTCTAATGTGGCCAGAGATACAGTAGGGCAAAGGAAGTGTAAAGAGAATAAACTGGCCATGAATCCCAGGACAGAATAATATTGAAGAGAGCAACCATCTATCCTCTGTAGGATAGCTTTAAACTACTGGTTGAAATCCAGCAACCATCTATCCTCTGTAGGATATCTTTAAACTACTGCTTGAAATCCAGAATCATCCAGTATCATCAAGCTTGGGAGAGTTTGGCATAAACACCAGGCTTACTTCAAGGCAAAAAGGGAAAGTTTTAGTGCCCTTCAGGCAATGTCTGATGATGGTATCAGATGCATCTCTTAAATTAGCCATGTTTTAATATAAAAGTTGCTAAATTATTAATTTTTTTCTAAAGTGATATTTGATGGGAAAAGTAATATCTGTATGAAGTATTAAGTGTTTCTTATGAAAGAACTGTATAAATTTGTCAGAGCATAATAATTATGCTGTCAAATATACAAGGTTCTATTTTTCCTGAACTATCTAGACCACCAAATTTCAGGGACTATCATCAGGATAGTAAGATTTATTTTCCCTGGAAAGGCTCAGAAGACACTGCTGAAAACACACACATCTAACAGTTAATTTTTTTTTCCAATACTGCTGCAGTTAGTTAGATTTTGAATTATGGCTTTCTCTGATCACAGACAGGGAAATGTCAGCTGGTGTTAATGCTTGTGTTGTCAGCCTGACCAAGAGAAAGTATGTTTGTGGTTTGCAGAAGACAGACTAGAAGATCTCCACAGTATGTACCCACCTGCAGCAAGCAAATGCCTGCTGCATCTCTGCGTCCCTTCCTAAAACCCCTTGCAGCCAATGAAATTTCTTCATTTGAAGTGAGAAGCCTTTTTTGAGTGTAATAATGTGGGCAGGTGATGATGGAATTTTACCTATATAGTACAATTTATCTGAGTCACTATCATGCTTATTTAAGGAGGGTGTGGGCAACTAATATTCCCAGTTACCTATCTACCTTTAGCCCACTGAGGAGTTGACATGTCCATCTCCAAAACTCTAAATTAGACATGAATAGATGCATTTTTATCAAGGACTGCCTAACTGGATTGCTAAATGAGTTATGGTAGCTATGGGAACTATCATTTTAAATTGTCTTGGATTTCTGCATGTCAGTTTTCAGCCAGAATATTGCACTGTAAGAAGTTTTTGCATTTACTATTTTAAGTAGTTGTGCAAATCATTAATTTCTTCATTTCTTTCATTTATACTGAAATTTAAAACCTTTCCCTACAAGATTTATCTAGAAGATGTTAATTTGTACATGTCTTCAATACAACTGAGTAGTGTCTTACAATTCCTTCTCAGCCATCAAGCAAATGAAAGGGACATATATTTAAGTACTGAAATAAGGATTCATTCTGAGATGAAGCTGCAGCATCTGTTTTAGTTCAGCAGAGCTGAACTTTATTACCTTATCTTTGGCCTTGCTTTTGGACATTATCAGATTAGTATTGCTAATACCTCCATAAAATTAGAAGGATCTGGTAAGCTCCAATCAAAAATCTGTTCTAGAAGACATTTGGGGTTATAAAAGCATAAGGCAGTACTGTAAATGTGAAGAGATTTCACTGAAAAAATGGCAGAAAGTCAAGGTCTTGAGTAACTGCCCTCCAAGGATAAGCTCTCTTTTACTCTCTCTAAAGACAGTTCCATTTCAATAGCTAGAGATATCTCAGATCTTCCCAGGTTAATTACCATTTCTGAGACTACAAGAGCTAACTAGTCATGAAATTCCTACTGTACTAACTGCTTCCTCATCCTCTATTTAACTTAATTGCATCTGAATTCTCGTTGTATATACTGTTCAAAGTACACAGCTCTCACTAGTATCACAAAATTCTATGTACATCAAATAAAAAAAACATCAACCACATTTTAATTTCATATTCATGTAAATTTAATAAACCATCTTCCTAAGACGACAGTTTGTGGGGCAAAAAAGAGTCTGAATTAATCTACTTCCTGCAGAGTAAAACCATTTAAGTAGATACACGTTATGTCTGCATTTACAAAATCTGTCAAATTGTCAGTTCCACTAATAACTTGACAAAACAATTTATGATTCTGGAACTTAATGGTATGATTTTGGTCTCTTTAATCTTGAAATTACACTTACTTAGATTAAAAAAAGCAAGATAAAACTCTCTAAACTTGCCTTCAGCCTTATTTAACAAAAGCTTCCATCATGTTACAGATTTCTAAACAATTACAATAATGGATATCCCTATTTTCATAGTAATTCACATTGCAATTACTGTTGCACAGTCAACAGTTGCTATCAATAACCATAAATGGTGATTTTTTCCTTCTTTGTGACAAATGCAAGATAATCAAGAAATGATGAAGAACACCCCTTATTGCCAAGCTCTGTATAATGTAAGAGAAGAGTAAGCGTCCACAGCAGCGGTCTGTCTCTAGCAGGCAGTATCTAAGACTGCATCTGCAGTAACTTGTTAAAACAGAGTTAATCTCCTGATCAGCCCCACTTACAGAATTTTGATTTACAAAACCACATACCCCAGGAGAATGTGAATTAGATTTCTTTAGCATGACACCAAGCTGCTCCAGTTGCTAATAGACTTTCAGCTCACGGGACACCATTAAAGCTGATCCAAACTAAAATTCCTTAAAACACCTGCAAGACCTACATATCTTTTCAGCACCATTTCCATCTACAGATCCACCCTTCTTCCTGCACAGTGTTTGCTAGTGAACAGTTTCTCCAACATGTTTTCTTGAAAATTATACCACTGAGAGAGAATGCACACAAGACAAGAAGCAGACCAACCATTCTATTAAAACAACTTAATTCCCATCTTGTCATGGGTGTTTGTGTATGTCTGTTTGTGTGGGCAATTCCCAAGTTGGTTCAGTCCTGAATCAGAGCAGGATAAAAATATTTTAACATTTTTCATTAAGTGGAGAAAAATAACAGAATAAAGGTTTCTTCTGAAAAACTAAAAGAAAACATTTTATTTCAAAAACAATTAAAAATAGCTAAGTAACTGAAACATTATATATCACATGAAAAACTCCTAGAGTATGTTATTAACATATAGGTGATGACAGGATAAGAGAAGGTTTGTGCAAGGCAAAATTCATCAGAAAAAAAAATTCAGAGCAAGATGCTGTGTCACAACAAAACAGTTACGTTTTCCCAAGAAAAGTTTTCAGCCACCCTAAATCACACACACACACACACACAAAAACCAAACAAAACGTTTGTTTGACATCTTTCAAACCACATTCTCAATTTAACGTCTCACCAGCAGTGCGTTATTTGTGCTGTATTCAGTAATCCTAGCAAGGAGCAGAAACAATAGTTTCTTATTTAGAGGGTCAATTGCAAAATAGCAGCAGGGAATATTTTGGAAATATCCCATAGACAGGCCATTTGTTTCTCAGATGCTTAGGGAAAATGTGTGCCTTTGCCGTCAGGAAGATTAGTTCATGGATGACTCATACGCTAAAACAAATTAGGTTTGTTATGGGTGTTATTCTGGATACAAATGCTGGAATGATGCTGGCTGATGTAAATGTGTTCTTAAGGCAGGGCCAGAGCAGCCCTCATGCCAGTGACATTTCAAGGGCCAATGGTACCACAACTGAAAAGTTTTGTTGCACCTGCCAGTCAGTGTGAGAAAATCAAACATGGCAGTTCCTCAGCATCAATACCTGCATCTCCGAATCACCCCTCCGTCATGCCAGCCTGCGTTCAGATGAGGGATGTGAGTGAAACAGTAGATGAGCAGGAGTGGTCCCTGTCCTAGCAGCCTTCCCTACACCCTTCTGCCACAGGTAACGGAGGAAACATGCATTTGCTTGCCAGCACAAAAAAGAGAGATCAAAAGTTAAATAGCGGCTGAGGCTCGAAGGAAAACTTATAGAACATTAATTTTAGGGACACTTCTGCTGAAATATCGTATCTTGAAGGAGGCTGAGCTATTTCGCCTTTTAATAATTATTCTTAAGGACAATAGAAAATAAAAAAAGCAAAGCTTTGTAGCTCAGAAGTTCATCTGTTCCTGATGGTTTCTTTCCTACATGAAATAAATCATGTTTGATTCCAATTATCCTCCTAGAAACTAATTGTGACAATACCAGAGGAAAAGAATACTCTTTTCATAAAAACTTGATGCTGAAAATTAGAGTAACTTGGTTTCACTTCTGATATTATCATTTATCCTTGAGGTGACTTGTAGCTGATGAGGAAATTATTTTTTTCTTCCTCATTACTGTAATTTTGTCCAAAAATTAAAAATTATTATTCCCACACAGAACTTTCTTTAGCAAGGTTTGACCTGTCAGCCAGAACATCTCTGTGATTTACCCCCTCCTCCAGGAGGCGATAGATATACATAATTGTGATGGTAAATGAAGTTCCACCACCATAAAGGCTGGTAATAGAGTGCAGAGTCAGACTCAGCATTTTAATTATTTACTAAAATGCTGCAAAGAGTCTAGAGATGTGGCAGCAAATGGCAGATCTGGCTGAGAAATATGAGCTGCCAAGCCACAAAATTCCCATTTTTCTGCAAATGCACTCTGTGTAATAATTGCTAAACGTATTGAGCCCTCCCGAATATAAGCAGAGTTCTCTATAATGTGAATTGTGAATGCTTTCAAAGTTCTTTGTGAGGCTAAAGTACATCTTTATGTCTGGGAGGATAATAGGACAAACTTCTTTTCCATTGTAGATAAAGAAGATGTGTTTTAAAATTGCCCAAGGGAAATTTCCAGCTGGACAATTACTGCTAGCAAAGATCTCCTCTATAAAATGGTATTCCACTAGGGTCAACTGGCTACTAAATGTGTTTTCTAAAAACCAAAAGTGCATAATTACTGAAAAGGACTTCTGGACCTTGCTGGCGGTTAGTGTTGTTAAAATAGACGTTTTTGGTAGCATATAAACAGAAACAGATGGGCTGGCTCCCAAGATCTAATTATCAGAAGAGGCTCCAGTGTTTGTTGTCTTTTCACATTGAAGAACAACAATAAAAAACCCACAAACCCAAAACCGAAAGAAAGAAAACCTTAAATGTATTTATGAGGCTATACTGTTCTGAGACCCGTCAACAGCCTCCAGTGTGTGAGTCAAAGAAGACAGAGGGAAAAAAGGTCATATTTATAATCTCTCATGTTATAAGCAACCAAAATATCCAAAGCATGTTTGTAAGTAATCTCAATCACAGTAGTGTCTTAATAACTTCAGCTTGTTCAGAGTTACGTTTGTCACTGATAAGGCCACACATTGCCAAAGGGAGATCTGAATTGTAAAGCTTCCCAGCTAGAGGGTGTCTCATGAGGTCTGCCAAGGGAGTAGATGTGACCAGAATGCAGCTAATTATTCATATAAACACCTACATTTTTTGGCTGTTTTAATATTTCCTTCTTACTGTTTTTGAGTAAATAAGGAAATTTTCATGCAGAGTAGTTCAAGGGCTCCTCTAGAGAGCTTCAGAGCTGAATTTTTTCCTGCTTCTGTCTGGAAACTGAAGGGTAGCAAATTAAAGGACCCTTTTGCCTGTCATGCCAGGCTTTAAGGTTCCTGGGATTTGATTCCTTACAAAAAAAAGAAACAATAGGGCATTACAGTCATCTCATAAACTAAAAAGACAGAAGGTACCAAAAATTCATAACTCCACTACCAGCTTAACGCTGATGCAGCAGACTTCTTCCATGTGCTGTTTCCCTTAATGTTCAGACCTGCCTTTGGCACAAATTCTGTGTTCCCACAAAACTGTGACTAGACCAACCACTTGGAATATAGATAATGATGCTTAAATGGTGCCTATGAATTCCTTAACTCCCATATATCACATAAAACTTCACGATCCCTCTCAGCCCCATAGGCAAAACCCCAGACTTTTGAATTTTTAAAATCAAAACTACATTTTGTAAAAAGCTCCACTTTCCTTCTTTCAAGTAAAACCAGACCAAAAGGTGGAGCAGCACAAAATCAGGAATTGGCATGTATGCTAAGATATAAAAGAAAGATAGAACAACTCAAAAAGAAAAAGAAAACATCATGAAGAAAGAAGTCGTGCGTCATAGCACTGCTTTAAACTAGTGACCAAGAAAGAATCTGGTGATATTTTTAAAAATGCACATTGGGAATAGTTACAACAATTTATTTGCTGAAGTTTCCTGTAAATAGCAGACTACATCAGTTTGCTCATGCTGAGAATTTGTGATGGCAATACGGTTTCACTTGTTTTATCAAAATCTCCATGTTCCACTTCATTTCTCAACCTAAAAAAATTCCTTCAAGCAAAATTTGGTTTCTCCCTCACATCCCAGAGGCTATTTTACTCCTTTTTTTTTTTTTTTTTCCTGGGACTCATTATCCTTTGCCAAATAAAAGTTTTAACAATGAGGGGAAGGGAGGAGAAAGCACTCATATTATAGTGGTCCTTCCATAGGAGTTGAAAGTATCAATTAGGAAAAAACTCTATTACTATTGTATTTTTGTGAGAAGAGAGGAATGATATAACATTTTTGAAAAATTGGGGGGTGTGTGTGTGTTCCTTAAGGCTCTAATTTTATTGTTTCTAATGGCAAAATTTCCAGCTGAATTCAAGACACAGCCAAACGGCATACAGAATGTCGTTTTTTAAAACCTGTATGGTCACTATTATCAAATGTTCTGGATATATATTGCCCTTTCAAATCCCTTTTGGGTCTCCCAGAAAGGACAGCCTATTTTCGGGATGAAAAATTCTTGATAAGTTAACGAAAGAAATTAAACGATTTGGCTCCCTGTGATACCAGAAGGCAGCACTGCAGGACCTAAAAGTCTCTTCTGATCCTGGTTTTATACCTTCCTATGGCAATACCTTATTTCACAGACACTCAGTGTCTATAAAATTCAGACAGCAAATTTAGTAAAATTTGCCTTAGAGGTTAGGATATGGCCATCAGATTGAGAGAGATGTGAGAGCAACTGGCCAGGATATATCATGGATGGGAACTAGATATGTGCTTTGAGATCTTTCCTAACCAGTTAAGGTGATTTCTATCACATAATACAACTTTAATGAGCCCTGGTGACCTAGGCAGTGTAACACCACCACATGGGCACAAATCATAACCATGAAATGGAGTGTATAATGTATATAAGATTACAAGGGAAGTAAAGATAAATTTGCATGATGAACTCCACGGGCTCAAGGCAGCTTCAGAATAGAATCCATGCAGTTTCTGAGGGTTAGTACAGTCCAAACAGCGGGAAAGAATAGGGGGAGATGAAGAAGGAAAAAAAAAACCCCGAACTTGTACACTATTCCCACTACTTGAGGGGAAAAATGTTATTTTCATCAAAATCTACCATGAAGACAGATGTAAAGAGCAAAGGCAACAACAGAGACGACAGAAGCTGTTGAAACTCTTATCTCCCATCTTGCTTGGACAGACAAAATCAGGTTCAGTGATGCTTCTCCTGTGTCTGTGGCAGATGTATTCTCTTCGTCTCTTGGACAGAGTTGTGAGATACGATAAAAGATCAAAAGAAAGGAAAATCTACACCAAGTTCTGTTTGAGCAGTTCCCCCTTCGAGTTGGATGAGGCTGGGAGGAATTCATTTGCCAGACATTCTTTTTTTCCACCCTATAACCATCCAGGCAGAACTTAGCATTAACACAGACTTCAGTCAATCTGACCTAGTTTGATTTCCCATCTGAAGAAATAGCTAGATAAAACAAAATAAGTCAAGAATGAAGAATCTTCTCTTCAGACAAATTCAAGTGCTCCTGACCAACACCTGAGCACCACTTTGGAGTCACTGTCTACAGCCTGGACAAACCATAGCACCTATTGTCTTAATGAAGGAAAAAGACGCAGAAACAGCCAAGAATGGTGCCATCTCATGGCTGCTATATTGTTCTTCATTAGCTGAGAATTTGGCCCACTGTCCTCTTCCAGCTCCTTTTTCTTTCTTTCTTTTTTTTTTTTTTTTTAATTATTTTATAAGATGAACCTGCAATAGGTATTATTTTTGAAATTACAGGTTCATGGGGATGGGGAAGCCAGCCCTAATAACTATCCTTCAAGAGCAGACATGCTGATCAAATCAGCCCTGTTGAAAAAGAGAAGGAAGCTACTTGCACATGGGAGCAATTCTTGGGGCTGTAAATGGGTGCAGACACTGGAAGGAAAATTAGTTTCACTTACCAAGATGGTTATTTGTGACATTCTTCTTGTCCATGTCATTTGGGCAGTACTTGCTACATTAATTACTGAACACAAAGTACTGCCATCAAAATAAAATCATTGACACTATTGTTTCTTTCTTTCTTTCCTTTTTTTTTTTTTTTTTTTTTTTTTTTTTCCTGGCAGCTGTTGCTCCTCCTCCAGCACTGGTCTTCTGCATCTCACGGCTTCTTTCGCCACCTCTTTGGCACCAGTAACTGAGGTATTGCTGCCAAAACACTTTGGATTTAAACAGGCATGCCAGCTGGATCTGCCAGTTCCAACCCAACCTTCTAATCACACCTTGCTTGCAACATGAAGACCAGGAACTCATTTGCAGACAGCATTAGCTGCAGAAAGATACACCCACTCTACACCCTCTTCTAACAGAAAGGAAATGTGGGTTAGTGATTCATCAAGGTATACAGCAGGTCACAAGCAGTCTCGGGTATTTGAAATTCAGCTTTCAGACCACTTCTACTTATTGGGCAGTACCATTCATATGCTTCCCAGACTTAATGAAAGATTTTCATAGACAGATACAGGACAGAGGAAGCTTCCATCACACTCCATAGGAATCAGTTCTTTCACTTCATCTTCTGTATGAAAACAGTCATCTATTTTTGAACTCGTCTCTACCAAGCTACCTTATTCCCGTTTTCCAAAGGAATTTTGTAAAGTCTGATCATTTCCAGGTTATTGCAACTCTGGAAAGTGATGCAGTCTTTGCACAGCACACTTTGCACAAGGTCAAAAGTATGAGCCAAATTAGAACAAGTTTGTACAACCAGAATTGCTCCCACAACCTTGGACTCATCTGAGGATTTAAGACAAACTCCAAATTGCACAGGCTTGTGAAAATATTATGAGAGCTGGCTCCATTAAAGATGGCATGAAGATGTAAGCAAGGACTAAAATAAATATAAGCAAAAGCTTTGAGCTTTTCTGTGAGCAGTGACAGAAAAGAAATATTAAGGAATTCCATTAATAGAAGGAATGCAAAGGGAAAGAGTAACTCCCCTTTTCAGGGCATTCAGAGAGTAAACTGAGGTATTGCTTGCTCATACTCTTCTGTCTTAGCTGCAATCTCTGTGTAGAGGCTGTCCTCCTGCCATTTCCACATTAAAAGTCTACCCTAACAATCAGTAACATAGCTTTGTTATCACCACAATTGGGATCCTGAACTCTGCTACCTGACTCCTAAATTACTGTGAAAGACTAGTGACAACTGACAATACGCTGCCTTTTAAGATACCTCAGTCTCAGTCAACGAAAATCAAACAAATCTCTGTGTGAAGATGAGGTTTCTTTGGATGATTATAGATATGCATATGTATGTTTGTAAGCTCCAGGCACTTTATGTTTAATCAAGTGCAGTATTAACTGAGCTAATGAAAAAGGAGCAGTTATCATTTACTAATGTAGTAGACCATTTGAGGAAACAGAAGTATCACGGTTACGTGCAGGGGCTTAGAATGCGATCTTTGCTACCAAATCACTTAGGGGGAAAAGCAAGGCAAAAGCAAGGCAAAGCCAGCCTTCCTACAAAGTGAGTAGAGATAAGACAGAGGAGAATTAAGTTCCCATCTTTATACAATAATCTCTCTTTCCAACAGAATAAAAACCCTTTGTGCTGGGTCTGGCCAAACCACGACAACCTTCCATCTTGATCTGGCTCCCATTAGAACTGGAAACATTTGCCAGGACTAGGACTGAATCTCAACCTTGTTCCTGAGCTTTGATCCGGCAGACCTTTCCATAACCCTTACTTTATTTTATTTTATTTTAAGCTTGGAAGTTTCAGCATGGTAAATGCCGCCATAGCACAGTGGTACAACTGAAAATGGATGCTTCTGAAAGGAGAAGAAGAAAATAACATTCACTTCTCTGAAGTGGAGACATATCTAGAAAAAAAATTCTATAAATCTCTGTTTCTAGGTTAATATTTGGAAGATTGGGAAGAAGATGGAGAATAAGAAAAGCAAACATGATAGAACAAAAATTTCTGTGTAAAATGGTAGATATCAAGAGTATGTATTTGCTGTTGGGTGGGGTATTTATTTATTTACTCCAGCTTTGTCAAGAAAATTGATCAGATCCTATAACAGCTGGCAATTCAAGAGCAAGATGTTCAAAGAGCTAGCACTAATGAGCTCACAGATAATTCTCACACTGGCAAACACTGAACTCCCCAAGTTGACAGAAGAGCTGGTGCTGCTAAGCCAAGACTCAAAGAGCAGTAAGGAGGTTAGTTAAGGAAGAACAGTGGCACAGTCACAATGCTGTGCATCATCAACTATATATAACATGCAAACTGTGGAAGTATTTCTCACAGTCAGTCCTATTTATGTCAGAAGCTATTAAGACTCAAAATTGTATCTGTGGAGGTTCCCCAGCCTGATGTGGAGGTTCCCCTGTGCCTGATACCAGCTGCTACTATGAAAAAAATATTTTCAGAAGAGTTTTCCTTCTATTTCAGGAACAGATACATGACCAGATTTTCAGTTCCTTTTTATTAAGGTGCATATAAAGTGTGAGAGCCTCCCAAAGATGAGAGTAAAGAAAACAAAAAAACCCACCCCAAACTGCAGTCAAATCTATCGATATTCTGGAAGCTCAACTATCAACTTTACATAAACAAAATGCCTAAAGATCTTTCATTGTCGAGCCTGGGTACTATCTTCCCTCAAGCTCCCTTTTCTCCAGGCTCGCATTCCTTAATTCTGTTTCTGTTTGAAATGAGAAAACTGTTTGGATTTGTGACAGAATCTCTTTAAAAGGAAATTAGACATCTTTGGAAAGCTGAGGGGATATCACTCCTTAAATACCAAAATATTACCTATCATTTCCAGGGCACTCCCACTGGCAGGTCAGCTCTGCATCTGATTGACACCTAGTTAGCATTAAGTAGGCTGAGGCACTAATAAAATTCCCAAATTTACAAAGCAAAGTAAAAAATTGACAGATTTTTTTGCTAGGTGTTGGGTTTTAATTCCAGTTTGATGCCTTACTTGATTTTAAATAGACAGAAAATTTTATACACATGTGCATTTAGTTGAAAGGAAGGCTATGAAGACTGCAGAAGTATCAGTAGTTGATTATAGAAATTTATTTATTCACAGCTCAAATCCTAATAGGAAATGCAATCCATTTGCCGAAGAATCCTTTAAGCAGCCATATCAAGCCACAGCCGCTGAAGAGGGAAAATTTGCAACACTTAACTACTTCAATCTAATTTCCAAAATCCCCACTATCTACAGTCTTTAAAGCCCAAGAGCATGGATTTTGTATAATTGATCTTGGTGCTGCTGGATACCTAAGTAGAGGAATATATTTCTTTTTTGGCATCATGTCTGAAAAACAAATGCTGCTGTGTTGGTAATGAAAGGAGTGAAGCAATTCCTGTGTTGGCTGGTACAAAATTTCTCAGCATCATAACCATATTGAGCTTCAATAGATAAAGGCAGGAAGAGCAGTTATAGACAGCAAAAAGGTTATTTAATAAAAAATGGAGGTTCAAGCAATAGGCTTGAAGTTAATTTCTCTTATCATCTTTCTCCAAGAGCGTAGTAAGGCATCAGAAAGCCCCAAAAGCTAAGACCATGCTGAATATTTGAGGCAGTTTTAGGGTGTGACTGATAGTCACACCGCAGCAGCTTCACCTGGAGAGGTGTCTGTAAATACAAAGTCTAAATGGATGCCTCCAGCAGGAGCAGAGGGACAGCCCACTTCACACCATTTTGCGCATTGCTGAGCTTGCTGGTCTAAGGATCACAGTTTATCCTTTATATTTGATTCCCATTATTCTATGGCCAAGAGTTTTCATTCAAATCCGGTTTGTACAGTACCTTGTGCTTTAGTGCCATGATTTGTCTTCATTTTCTCGGTATTATTGTGCTACAAATAACATTATGCAAATTGGATGTGCTTTGACATTTTAATTCTTGAAGTCTGGGTATCATGCACTCTCATCCTGTGTGATTCTATCAGCAGTCTAGATACTTCCTAAAATGCTGTATGTTTTCCTTCCAGTTATTTGATGAAAATAATGTTGGGGATTGTTAGTTAATTTTCATTCACAGAAAGCCACTTCTTTTTTTACTCTAAATGCAATCCAGTAAAAAAAAGTAATCCTGATTTTCTTTCAAGGTGGGGAAAATTCTAGCTATGATAGAAAAAAAATTAGAAACCCAGACGCAGTATAGCTGGACATAACTTTGAGATATCAGTTGGTCTGATCCTTGATCATAATGGAAAATTACTATACTTATGTCCATTCTGAATTTTTTTCTAACCTCTTCTTTACAAACTACAGGCAAGTTTCCATAATCCATATGTCTGCCTCTTTTAGGTGCTGGGATCACTTCTATGGCCACCCATAAGACTGTTTTTAGTTTCACGTCATGTTTCTCTAGGCGTGGAGCCCATAACCAAAGGAAGCATTGTAGATGAGGTTTTTTAATGCACAGCACTCCTTCCTTTAGATATAGGTAAAAGCTCCCTGGGGTTTCTGCACCAGTGTGATTTTCTTGGTTCTTGTTGTTTTGTAACCTCAGAGAAGCCTTAGATCCACTCCTGCAGAAAGCCTGCTGAGCCAGGTAATCCTCGACTTCTTCGTGATACTTTGCATTTGCTCTTATTGAATCACAGGCTTTTTTAATGCACACAGTTCTCTGATTTATGAAGTTCATTTTGAATTCTTCTTAGTGTCTGTAGCATCTGCAGACTTTCCAGGTTTTATATCATCAGTAAGCTACACCACCTACATCATAGAATATACTAATAAAATAATTATTAATTTTAATTTATTAATAAAAGAATTAGTATTACCAGTCCTAAAGCATCTCCTCATGCACCCAGTGCAAATCCTTCCAATTTCATTGGGAACTCCTAGCATGGAATTTTTTTCCTAGCCTGCTTTTTTGAACATCATAGGGAGCCAGTTTGTTTCCCTGGAATAGAGTTATTATTATAAAGTGTTTCATAAAATGGTGTTTTGTATTTTCACCTAATTCAGATAGCCAACATGCACATGGCATCCTTAACCTTAATAGGTTCCAAAGATCAAAGATGCCTTCCCTTCTGCTTCCTCTCATGAGGAAAGGAGGTAACAGCATAGCATAGTGAAGCGGTTGGAAAGCCGTCATGAACATGTTAGACTGATAAAACCATCAGAACAGATGTCTCTCTATCTATCAGAAAAGCACAGCTGCTTTGAAAATAAATGACAGACTTTTTACAGACTAAAAAGACATTTACAGCATAAAACCCCCACATCATTCAGTTGCAACCATAGAGATAGGAGGCTAATTAGAGCTAATCTAGAGGAGATTTGCCCTTTTGCAAAACAAGGAGTGCTCACATCGCTTGAAAACAGACCAGTCTTCGATACACACTCCATGTCATCCTGGGATCTGTGTTCCCACAGCCCCAGGCCCATGGCTGCACTTACTGTAGCCAGAACTTTTGTGGATATAAGTGGCATTATCTCTAAGCAAGCATCAATAATTTCATCATTAATGATCTGGTCTACTTTTTTTCCTAAAATTCATTGCTTTCTAACCCTTCTTCCCCCCCCCACCCCCCACCCCCCAGTTCCATCTGGTGATTTTCTATAGCCATTTGGTGCTATGCCACAGCCCTATGAAAGTGTTCTATATGAAGATTTAGATTATAACATAGCTAAGTATTCCTCACCATGCAGGACAATCCTTATTAATCCTCCACTGGGACCATGTCCTTTCTGTAATGCTCCACACATTTATCTTGTACAAGCAAAATATACCTGGCTAAAAAGTACCCAGAAAAGAAAGGTCACATTTACAAAGCAGGACATATTGCCTTCCCTCCATGAACAACAAAGCACCCAGTAAATCCTTAGTAATGAAGAAACAATAAATTTCTCCCAGTACATACTGGCTTTATGAGGGAGGAAAGTTAAATTACTGCCGTCTGGCTTGGTGACATGATCCCCAGACGGCTGGATGAAGCTTTTGCCTGGTTGCTCATTTTCATTCTTTAGCTTCAGTGGAAGATGAATCTGGAACAGATGGGAGGTCCAGTTTAAAATCCATCATTCACGAGTCCCTTCCTGAACAAAAATCATTAGGTTGCCTTCAGGACTCATCAGCACTTGCCGGCTGGTCTGGAAGCCCAGTTGTGTTGCTTGGGAGTCACTCTGCAAGGCACCACTGTCACCCTCCTGTCCTGCTCCATATGCCCTGGCATGCTGGGATGAATCTGAATCAATGGTCTCTAACACATTTGTGCAAACACTACCATACACTTTCCCCTCACATGTTTTCAGAAAAATAAAGAAAACCTTCTCTCTGGCTTTGTGTGTCACAGAGCCCTACAATAAATAGGGGATTGGGTGTGTGTAGCTCTGCCAGAGCCATTTGCAAGCTTGGGGTGTCATTTGAGTTACCATACAGGTTTCCCAAGTGTATTAAGCACTGTAGATATCGAATAAAGTTCTACACATGAGAAAAATAAAAGATCAGGAAAAAAAAATAGCCTTTGTACCTTGCCCTGGAAAAGCTGTGTTGGAAGCAATCTATGGGAGTTAGTCATCTGCCTCAAGTTAGTCATAAGGGATATTCTAGGCCCATTAGAAAAAAACTACCATAAGGAAAATGCCATAATCAGAGCTTCCTCACACACAGTTAGCTGTCACACCCGTTAACTTGTCTCTCCCACATTAAAAAGGAATTTCACCTGGTGGAAAAAATGCTTTGTTTATGTCTTTTTCCCCTATGTAGTTAGAAGTGATGAATTTGTAACAGATTTCTAGGGAAGACAAGTCCTTCAAAACTAAAGCAAGCTATCATAACAGTGGCATTTTCTTTAACTAATGGAGTCTTTTGTAATAGCTCTAAGACTTGATTCACTGAACTAGTAAGGCATACACTACTTGTGCATGGTGTTTTCATTTCCTTGACTTTTGCCAAGGATGCAGCATCATCCCAAAGATTTGCAGCAGTCCGAAAGACCAAGTTATTAGAAACAAAGTTACTGAAGGTGGGAACTTCAGTTGATTTCATCATTTATCCTTTATGAACTATTTGCAGCTGTATTTCATCCTAACTTAGCTAACATACAGTACTTGATAATCAATGAGATACTCTCTGACTTTGGAAATAGATTTTTACACTTGATCTCTGTCTAAATGCTTGTTTCATCCATTAGACCACCGAGCTGCCTACCTAATGAACAACAGAAAGGACACATACAGTTTTTCAGCAGAAAAAAAAAAAAGTAAGAAGTCCTTCATGATCAGAGTCCCCGCCAGGCTTTGTGCACACTGTCGCATTTGAAAACACTGAAATCATCCCAGTTTCCTAGGGTCATGTAACAATTTCAATGGATATGTTAGTCTCATTATTTTATTGGTAATTTTTTTAAATTGCTCCAAATCCTAAAATTCTCTCAGTAGAATCACTTTTTCCCTACTTTGAGGCAGGAAATAGTGTGTATAGATTACCCTGCAAATAGATTTGTCCAATATATTCTCAATTCACAGTTTAGTATGCATCTGTAATCTCCCTTCCTGCTATTTCAGCCAACAACTTCTTGCCCAACAGTCTGTGGACGGGAATATATATATATATGAATAATCTGTTTTATAACAATCCATTTGTTTTCAAAATCTTTAATGATGCCTCCCCTTCAGTCTCTTTTTTTCCAGACAGAACAAACCCAAATTTTTAACCTTTCTTTGCAGTTCTTATTTCCTTTATCTGTTGTGCATGATTTTTAATATCTGGTACTAAAAACTTAATACCAAACATCACCTCCAGAGGCCTATTTAAACTTAAACTGTCCTACAATGCTTCTTCTATAATCTGAAGCCTTCAAAGAGCCAGAGAAAAATGCATGGTTATCCTGCAACTCTTCATCAAGCTGCTGTTCATGAAGAGAATGACTATATTGGTTTTCCCAGGGCATGTATTGCAGAGCCTTATTCTATAACCCCATATTATATTCTTTCTAGAAGTACTGTTGATCAGCCCGATAGGTCCTCCTTTTGTGTTTGTGCAACTGAATTTCTCATATGTGCCATGCTTTGCATTTCTTTTCACTGCATTTTGCCCTACTATTATTATTAAGCCTAAAAGATTAATCCAGAAAAAGATCAAGTAGCAGCAGGTTTTGCCTACCGAGTAGGTGGAAACTTTTGTATAATTCTTGTACCTTAATTGTACCAAGAGGTTAATAGTCATCAAGCTGTGATTAATATGACAATGTTTAATTAAGTTTTAGCAGTTGAGGTGACTTAGACTAAGATTATGTTGACTCTATTTGAAACTTTTGATATAGTGGCGCAACATTTTAGGCCGTGCCAGATAGCTCAAGACAGAGCTGAGTCATGATGTTTGAAAGTGCAGTTAAACACAAACTCAAGCTTTCCCTGGTTACATAAACATTCATATGTGGAGTCTGAGCCCAGATACAATCTGTCAGTTGACCAGAAACATGATGCTGCAGTGTCCAGCATGGACCCTGAACATTGGGGACAGAAGAAGGTTAGAGTAGAACTGTGACTAGTCCCAGGGATGTGGGGACTAAACCACCTGGTGTCAGTTTTCCCTTATTTATCCTCCTCATAAACCTTACCTGCAGGTATTCCAGATAAAGTCTCATCAGCACTTCGTACTCTGCAATTATTTCCTTTGTATTACTGCCTTGTGCCTTGGAATTCAGATTTTTCTATCTCCATTGCATATTACTTATGTTGGTAGGCTGAAGCATCCCATTTGTCTTTTTCCAAAGATGAAGGCTCCTTTTCCTCCTCTGTCATTTCCACTGCATTTCCCAGTCTAAATGCAAAAAACTTATGATTAGTCCATCCGTCTGTCCCCCGCCTTTGTTAGCTTGAATTCAATTCCATTTCTATTGCTTTCCCTTCAAGGTCATTGAGTTCATCTGAACAATATCCCAATGCTCCTCTGTACACTATGTTCGAATTTTGTACCATCAGCAAATTTCATCAACAAATTCCTGCTGCACCAAAGTCCCTAATGAAAATATTATACAAGACCGAGCCTAAGAACAGTCCTTAGGTAAAACTTGGCTAGGATCCTACTTACATTCCAACCCTTCCTCATTTAATATTCTCTTTCATCCAGTTCTCCCCGCATTTTTCAAACGTATCTTCTTTTTAACTGACAACTCTTCTTGTAGTCCTACATCAACCTACACCTACACCTACTGAAGAAGGAAAATTAGAGGATCTGTTTTTTCCATGTACAGAGGAATGTTTATTAAAAAAACCATTTGCTTAGTATGACCAACTTTTAGCAAAATTAGGTTACATGTTGCCCTTATTTCTATTTAAATATGTGCCGTTATTTGTTCTTATCATCCAAATATGTTCTAACCCTCTTCACGTGGCTGGGATCAGACCAATGGAAATAAAGTTCCTGAGAATATCTTTTTTTCTCCTAGCTTTAAACACAGTAGAACATCTTCTTCTCTTCTCTACACCAAAAGACACATCTATAATTGTCCTTACCAGAGGTCTTGGCTTTACTAGACAACTGACTGCTCTGCCAACAAATAGACGTCTCTGCCTCCATTTGCTCTTTATTCTTGTATTAAAATGACTCAAGAATGTTTCATTATTTATCCCCATTATATGTTGCAGCTGCATCCGGCACCTCGTCTGAAGGTAAACTTGTAATTTTGTGCCACTGTTTGTACTCTGCTTTCAGTGATACTGCATCATTTGGTGGCAAATGGACATCTGATACCTAGTTGTACCCTCCTCTTTTTGGTACACATTTATTTTAACACAGTTACTGGCAACTTTTCTCTTATGCCCCCACACTGCTTTCTCAGGCCTACTTTCCCCTCAAAAACCAGAGAAAAATCCTTACTTTATAGGAGGCAGGCAGGCTAAGGTTGCTTCAAACATTAAAATTAATGAATCCCACAACTGAGACATTTCCAAGACAATGTGCTGCTTTATTTCTGGTAAAATTTTGAACAAAACATTCTGGCATGCTACCTCATGATGTCATTTCAGGTAGGCAGACATTTCTTTCAGTGTAAGTGGCTATACCATTCATAAAAAGGTGTATCTTCTCTATGGCAATTTCAATAACTTCCCATAATTTCTATTTTATATGTTAGGATGGTTGATGTCTCTTCATGTAATGATCTTGTATAATAACCTACATTATAGTTATTCAATAAAGAGCAAGTCTTTAAAAAAAAAAAAAAAAAAGACATGCAAGTTGTTTAGAGTATATCTCCCTGGTCTCTGCTATGAAATATACTGTCTTGTGGAATTTCAGTTTATTTCTGCTTTGGGGAGAAAAGGATAGGTCTTGTAAGGGGAAAAAAAAAATCAAAGCAAAAAAACCCCACAAAGATGACTAGGTCTTGAATTAGTGCAAATTAATATAATCTACAATGATCTGACTAGTTTAATCTTTTTCCTCAAAAACATTGTAGTAAAGCAATAGTGTAATGTGTTTGTGTTTCATTTCTATTATTTTTTTTATGTTCTATTTTTTAATATTAGGTTTTCAACAGAATAAAACAAAATCCCAAACCAATAGACATTCTTCAATCTGGGAATCAAGACAAATTTAAAATCTACTACACAGGAAAAATTATATTATAGGAGCAATGGGAGCTCAATAAAACTTCATAAGCCATTGCAAAGCTAGCAAAATAGCAACTTATTTTGGATGAAGAATCTCTGAACCTTCTCATTCAGGTAACAAGAAGCCTATATTTTTAGTGTGTCTCTGCTACTGTATCATAAATTATCCCATAGCTGAAGATTTACATACCCAGCAGTTAGACCTGGATATATCCACCAGAGCTTAGCAGTCATTACTTTGCAAATAGTTTCACAGACAGCAACAGGCTTGTGACTTAAAAGTACCCTTGCACTTCGAGTGGAAAAAACATTTCAATTTTCTCCTTCATTTTACCTAGACAATAAAATTAGGACTCAAAAATCACAGTGCATCTAGTGGCAAGATTACCATGATAAAATTAAAGATACCAGCAAGCAAGTTGGAAGCATCTAACCCATTTTAAAGGCAATAAAAATAAAGCCTCCTCTCCATGAAGGAAGAGGCCTAAAAGATAACCTGCCCTGAAAATGACCTTCAAAGTGTGAGAAGAAACAAAACCTGTGACTAAGTACAAGTGCAGAATGCAAGACTTGCTGAGGTCATTCTGCAGATAGATTGGTGCAAACTAAGCTTTAATCAACTGCTTATTGTGTTTGCTGGACAGTTCCCGATTTGCCACTGTGACCCAGAAAAGTGCCAAACAGCTACGGTAAATTACATTTAATTGTCATGTGGAGAGATTCACAAAGTTCTGGGTTTTAAAACAAAAGGCTTTCAAACAGTTTATATAATTTACCAGGGCAATTCTTTTGCAATATGTCTGTGTGGAGTTCCTGCAGACCTTAAGTGTCTGTCATGCAAATTAAAATGGTCATTTGGAGGAGAGAGAACAGAACTGAGATGTGTGTCTCTCCTGACTGCTGATAGCAACCTTCAGTATCCTGTGTGGATTTTGACAACATCAGGCTGCTCTCTAAAGGTTCTGAATTCAAAGCAAGAGATTAATGAGAATAAAAGGTTAAATCTCAGAAGGGAACAGAAAAATCTACATAAAATGTGGCTTTGTTACGGACAACTTCATATGTGTATAAACATACACACACACATCTACATAAATCTATGCAATTTCTTCTCATCAATAACTTTGAATTCTTGAAATAAAACATTTAAATACAGCACTGAACAGCACAGGAACTGAGAACATAAGAAATAGAAAAGGAGGGATGCTGGTGTATCAAACGCACAATAAAGAGAATAAACTGCTGCAGCAAAGGTAAACCGTGGGCATTTCTTTCATCCTCCAGATTCCTCTTTTGTTTGGCCAGCTAAAAATGTATTCCTAAAATATCGTAAAACCTTCCACTCCAACTGTCTCTGTGATCTATGCTCTTATTGAACTATTCAGTTGGGTTTAAAGGTAGGACATTTTTGAGGGACATTACTGCTCTTTTCCAAACAGGACTCCTTTCTCTGCTGAGTCCTTTTTCATTTTTCTTCTAGTTCAGACAAGAGAGAGAGAAAATGATCAACATGGAGACAACTAATTTCTTTTTTTTAGTTAACTATAAGAAAGGATGAGAGAAAAGCCTGAATAAATTGCTACCTTTGAAGTTACTACTGTGGAACAGATGTAACTAGTTAAAAGATTGATAATATCCACAGACTGGGATGCTGGGCTGATGGGTGTTTTACAAATATACAAAGCAGGATCATTTAATGGTTTTGTATTTGTAAGTCCTTCTGCCTACTCTAGGAAAGGGGAGCCTATACAATGAGAGAATTTGCCCCTCAGGATGGATTATAGAATTGCTAGTCCCCTCAATTACTCTACTCATATGGGGAGCTCAAAGAAATGTATCACACCATATAATATGATTGTCCCTCATTCAATCTAGGAAGATCATTATATCTAGAGTTAATAGTACAATATTTAACCCAGCAGAGTGTATTTAGAGTAGCTATTAAACAACAATATTGAACTAAGCAATAACCAGCCCTTGTCTCAGCTATTTATGATTCCAGCAATATAATATATATGCATCACTGGTTTTCTCTTCTGGCATCTGTAAACTCTTCTGACTAGTTAAATGCTCCAGCATTGATACTAGAAGCAGCAATCACTACATGCTGATTTGCTGCTAATGAAGGAAATAGATGCAAGACCTAGGGTCACCTTCCTTTATCCACAATGCATTCTAATTTTTCTACAACAAGGTTTATTTGCCAGGAAGGGAGAAGGAGAGGGCAGGGAGAGTTCTGCTGATTTCATTGTACTACTCCAAAAGGAAAGCAAGATAAACAGATAATAATTTATCTGTCTCCAATTTACATGAGACTTCTTCTGGTATTAATGCCTGCAAAGGCAGGTAAAATTGAAATGTACAAAGGAGATCCTCTTCATCTTGAGTCAAGCCACACTGTGTGCATGTGTGTGTGGAAGTCTACACATAACTACAATTTTTTTCAACTTTTAACTCTTTATGCTACAAATCCAATTAGAGGAGGCTTGTCAGATAAATCCCAACCAGCAAGGAAAAACAATTGAACTTTTTTGTTCCCTCATATTGATTACATATAGTCCCCCAGGAGCTGCCAAGGGACAGCGCTGTCAGGTAAGCTGGTTGTCAGCACAGCCTGGTGTACTCTCCCACCAGCCATTCTGAAAGAAAAAATTTCCTGTAAATTGAGAATATCAAAATCTTGAAGCATGGGGCTAAAAAACCTAGACTGGTACTTCTCCAAGCTAAACATATATATATCCTGTTGGGCCACATGATGGTACTGTGTTTACACGCTGTTCAGATGGGCTCTACAAATGAGATTGTGTTTCTAATTCCTTACTTTCCCTTATACTTGAGCCAAAACTGTTGTTTTTCACTTTCTCTGCTTCTGAAATATCATGTTATCTGGTTGGTTGTAAATACCTGTAGCATTCCACTGCAGAGCAGGAGGAAGGGTGGACAGTATTCCTTTATCATGAAGTACAACATATACAAATAAATCAATAAATGAGTGAGTTAAGAAGAGTTCAGGAGCACATATATTAGTGATAATGTGACAAGCTGTAGGCCTTCCTTTAATTCTCTCCCCTTCCTTGTCGTGCCAGGAACAGCCTGTCCTACTCATAACCCGATGCTTCAATAATTAAGAGATCTTTCCTTGAGCAACCTACTGCTGGGGGTAACATGAAAATGGCAGATGCAAAAATCTCAGCTGTCATCCTCCTAATGAAAGAGATGCAGTGATGACTAACACAGGCAAATTCATTATGAAAATAACCGTTGATTCCTGATATGGGTGCTAAACAGATCCCTTGTTTTATCTCATCTCTCATTTCTGTTCCTAAAAAAGCTTTTTGCTCTGCTCATCATCTACAGCAGGGTAGAACCTCCAGCTGTGGACGATGTCAAGTGAGCATAGTTGATTAATATGAAAGGACATAATTTAGATCTTCATTGGACTGAGGCCGGAGATGTGAGCCCATAGAGAATGGAAAAAAAATCACTGAAAGAGCTTGTAGATTTACAGGGAGAGGACCATACAAGGAAAATCTAAAAATTTGAAAGACATTTTAAAAAGCTCCAGAGACTTGAATACTTTCTTCCTACAAAGTTGTGGATTTAAGACACATTGCTATCTGTTAGGAAGGAGTTCAAACAGTCTTAGAGAGAGGTCTGAGGATGAATTACAACGAGAGCAACAACAATCTGTGCTTTTCCCTCTCTTTTACTCATTTCCAGCAGTAGTGTTAAGGAAGATATATTTTATGGTACAGTTAAAACTAAGCTTAAAAGCACTGCACAAATAGTCTGAAAGAGGTGTACATGTATGCAGAAATGTGCATTAAATATCAGAAAAGCTCAGCCATTCAACAAAATGGCTTTGAAAGGTTATATTATATACAGCTGTTCATAGATTTTTTAAGGCCAAAAAGACCCATGGTGATTCTGCAGACTCAAAGTTTCAATAATATTAATGGCAGCACTTCACCTAGGAATTCCTCTACTCAGCTCAATAACTTCTAGAGCTGTTAAAACTCCACTCTTAGAAAGAAATAATCTCACTGCAATTTAAAGACTGAAAGTGATGGAAAATCTTCCTTTTCCTTTGAGCAGTCAGCCAAGGTTGTTGATTATCTCTGCTGTTAAGAAAATAAATAAATCAGAAATAAAAAATATCTTACTTTCATTTTTAATTCATCAAGTTTCAATTTCCAGCTACTGTTTCTTGTTATGACTTTGTCTAAAATTAAGGACCCTTCTCCCACCTCTGCACTAGATACTAGATATGTCCACCGGAGATACTTGGAGAATGTGGTCAAGTTACCTTTTAACTTTATTATAGACAGGAGTAGCAAAATCTCTCCTATGACACTTCCCCATTCACTTCTTAACATTGAACTTTAGGGACCACTTCTACAAGTGAGAAAGTAATTTATTCTTTTTGCCCATGCTGGGTTCTCTTAGGGGATTCTGCAATCAGTGCCAGAAATGGTGGCTGCTCTCAGAGATCTGCAAAGTAAGTTAGGGCTGAAATCACCTGCTCAATTTGACGTACCTCATCATTCAACCTGTGGAAACAATTTTTCCACACTCAGGTCACAGAAATCCTTAGCCCAGACATGAAGATCCAAGCCTCAGCTCTCATATCTCTTGGCCAGTCATTCCTTGGTTGCATCAGCAGAAAGAAAACGTGGATTTAGGAACTGATGTGAAAGGAGAGTAAAAGTGCACGGGACAAGATGCAAGAAGGGTTCAACTGACATCTCTTACCTTTACAAACCTTGACACTTAGGTTTCTTTTCTTCCTTTTGAAATCAGAATGACACCTTAACCAAGAAATCCAATAAATATTTGGGATCAACCCATAAACTTAGGCACATAAAATATGGTTAGAGCAATGTGAACTGTCAGTCTTATTAATTTTACATAAGTTTACAACGTAGAATTACGTTCTGAGTCTGTGTTCCAGATTGCACTGAGTATTGCAAATACCAAGCCCTCTATCAGAAAGCAAAATTAGCTTAGTGGATTGGTTGATTGTTGTTTTTTATTTCCTATTTTTTCCCTTCTCTAACTTCTCTTCTAGTAAGTAAAAAAAAAAAAAAAAATACTTTTTAAAAAAATTTCTTCTTTTCTTAAGTCTCACCAATATTATTCCATTTGCATTGTGACTGAGTTTTATCAAGGACTCAAGAGACAGAGATGTAGAGAGATGCTGGAAAGTCTCAGAATATCTCTCTGAATTATTTCTTATTTTTTAAATTTTATTTTGTTATCCATATAGCATCCTCCCACAAGATACTTTTCAGCTACTACAACAGGAAGCACTTTTAATGCAGTGCTTGTGTTTGTCTGTAGAGGTTCTTACCAACAAAAGATAAACCATTTTAAGTCATTGGGGATTTAAGCACATAGAACCCATCGGCTGTGAAAGGAAATTAAGACCTTAGCAGTCTGTTGTGACTTTTACAGCTTCATCTGCTCCCAAAGGAAAACATCATGCTGTATCCAGGCACACCAGCAAGAGTAAAGCCTTTCACTAAGGCAGGCTGAAGCAATTTAGAACCAAATAAAGAAGCAAATAATATCCATGCATTAATTTTACAGACTCGTAGCAGTCCATGCTGTTTCAAGGAATAGTCCCTTTTCTTGTGACTACCCATCTGTTAGAATTATTTAAAAGTTTCAGACCTCAACTAGTTGCTCCACAGCTATTATGCAGTTGCTTCTGTGGTAAATCACTGGAAAATCCACCCAACAGTATTGGACAGTGGAATTCAGGACAAATGACGCTTTAAACCAGGATAGCCATTACCTAGCCTTTACACCTCTTTAGAGAAAAGATGTGGATTCTTAAACACACCAAAGGTAAAATTCAAACACCAACTTAAGCTGTATAAAAACATCTAGTTATGCATCCAACTTCTTGGCCCGGCATCCAAGTTTCCTCTTTCTGCAAAGGGGAGACAAATGATTTCTAAAGCACAATTCCTTCTAAAACTGATACATAAAATAGGTGGATTGACTTGTCATGTGATTGTCATAGGGCAGAGAAGGATCTTAGCTATTTAACCTGCTTTAGAGACATATATTATTGTTTATTTAAATGACAAGATGTAAATCCTCATCAATTTAGGTTTTACATCTCAAACTATCCTCTCATCCTGGGAAAGGGATCATATTGAAGAAAGAGTCATACGACTCTCAAATGATTAAAACATATTTAAAAATACCAAACCAGCACTCAACAAGTGTGTTACACTCTACATTCTCCAAGAACAGGTGGTAAGTCATGGGTATCAATTAATTAAGTCATTACAGTCCTTAGTACTATGCAAAGGAACAATAGATACAAGGAAGAAAATTAATTATTTCAGCACTTTGTGACTTATACTAAATGTTCCAAATCTAATATTGTGGGAAAACTCACAACTGCTTGAATATGTCTTTCCAAAAGTATTAATAAAATCTCAAATGAAGACACAGGGTGGGAAGTCCTTAGTCATTACTGTGATCTTAATTGTCATTGATTTGTTGTCCAGCTGAGAGCTCTTCATTTCCCAAGGGAATATCCATTTTTACAGGAGTAGAAATGACATCAATCCAAAAAGCAAATGAAGCTAAAATTAAGCAGGTCTTTTAGCTTGTTTCTGAATAACCCAGTAATTGACAGGGGCATTACTCATCACCTACTTTGAGGAGAAAGTCTCCTGAAACCAATCCTTTTTTTTTTTCCTACTCAAAACTGCACATATTTTTCCATTAATTCTTTCCTCTGGGCATAAAGCAACAAAACAGGAGCAGAGCTTCCTAAACATATTCACAGTTTAAATGCATTTTATGCTTAGATATGATATCAACAGTTCCAAGTAATTGTAAGCAGACTATACACGTCCATACGTAGTAAGTGACAGAACATATAAATAAGCATCTCCAGGAGGAAAGAAAACTTTAACAGACATCTCAGGATTATGCATAGAGTACATAGATGTGCAACAGCAAGTCAATGCAATTCAGCCACACTTAACATGTGTGAGACGTAATGTCTCACACAACATTGGTGCCACAAAGGCAATTTCATGAGCTAATAGGAAGCAGAGCCTGACCTGAAAACTTAATTAAAACCGTGGGTTAATCCAAATCAAAAAAAAAAAAAAAAAAAAAAAGATTTTCAGTGAGTTCAGTGTTCATCCAGATCTTGGAAGACACATAGCTGTCACCAGGGGACAACCATGGGTTGGCCTTGGACCTCTGAAACTTAAGGCAGGCTGTGGATGGACTCCACTGGGCTCTGAAGCAATTCACCATGACTTGGTGACCTATAAGAAAAGGAATAATAAATACGGCTAGGCTCAGTTGCGCAGCTGATGGTTCGGTTGCAGACTGCAGTCATTTTCCCTGTGAATGAGATGAACCTATGACCCAGTATGTATCAACCAAGCATTTCAATTCATCAGAAATCAGAAGGGATTAGCAGCTGTAGCTCCCCTCTTTAACTGTACATAGCTTGTGACTATATGGAGATGCACAGGTTATGCTGCAGTTCTTGGCATTCAAAATCTTCAAAGCACTCTTTGCAAGGAAAACACCCAAGTAATCCAAGGGCAGAGCCCACCAGGAAAACACCCCAGTTATTTTAAAGTGACTCAGATGGTTTTCCTACTGCCCATTCATAGTAATTCTCTCCCTTGGTGTCTGTTGGAGGACACAAAGGGAACCAGCCCACTGGTGAATTATTTGATTCTGGTTTGCCTCATCCAGGTTCCTCCAGTGACACGGAGAAAATAATTTAATTCCTTAGATAAATGTAACAAATTAATATAGAGTCTAATTTTGCAGAGATAAAATGTACTGGTGAGAAAAGATTTGTAGAACTTAAAGCAGTGAAGAAAAGAAAAATAGCTTCCTTTGAATAAGTAAGAAAATGGGATTCTATCTAGAAGCAGACTCAGCTCCTGCTGCAAAGCCTAACACAGAGCAGATCATTTCATTGGGTTCAGCAGATCTCAGACCACGGACAAAACACTCAGCAAGTCCCAGGATTGGGATTTATTCCCAATGTCACCATCAGTAAGTTATAAATAACTTGACATGTGATGATAACAACTGTGGGAAAGGTAAAATGAAATAAATTTCTGTCTCTTTAGATCTAGTTTCAAACTTGATCTAACATGCTCTGCTTTTTTCCTTGACTTTAATTCATATAGTTACTTTTTTCTTTCACTCCAGGGCTTGCATTTCTTGAAAGGTTAGGACAATGTAGTCAATAAGCAAATTACTAGCAAAATATCATGTTTCGACTCACACCCTACCCTCATCTATAGTGATATGGATCATGCCAGTCTGCATCTGACACCTCAGTAATTTCACAATCCAAGGACCAAAGAGAGAGGATCTAGCCCATCAGGGAAAGACTGCCAAATCAATACTGTTGGGTTTACAGATATAGAGTTCAACCAATAGTTAAGCCTGGCCCGCTGTGTACCAGTGTGAAGTTATGCATTGTATTAAACCATTAATTTACAGGGTGGCAAAGAGAGGTGTAGGGAGAAACAAAACATAAAACAGCTAAGTTTTAAGACCTCCCAAAACATCTAGGACAAATTTATTTCTTGCTTAGTCAAACACTGACGAATTTCAATACCCAAGTTCAGAGATTGTCTGATTGGTAACAAGAGAAATGTTTTATTTGAGTAGGGGAGTAGTTTAAATTTCCTTCATTAAATATATGTTTATTCTGTATAATAATTTTGCTTTCTTTCCTTTATATATTATTCTATCCCATTCCAGAATGAGAACCTAAAATCATCAGTGCCACAGAGGTTTCAATATTTAATATACCTGTTGATTTCTTTGCAGAGTTTCTCTTGTCTTTGTGAAAGAGGCCTGGAGTGCAGCTATTAATCAAGCTCCTGGCTTTGTTCTTAGTGGTGTGACAAAGAAGCAACCATTTTGATTTAAGGATCCATTGGGATGTGCAATCAAGTTGGAGTAGCCAGGAGAGGATCCACATTCAATCAAAGCATATCTATATTGCCATTATACCAATATTTGTAGGCCTAAGCAGTCATTACAAAAATCAAACTCAATTTAGCAGAAGAAAATTTATTGAATTTAATTTGACAAGGGAGTGATTATATTCTTATAAAGATGTAATTTCTTTTTTGAAATCAGTCTATACTTGAAGAACAGAAATAAGTTTTCAGTTTTTGTAGCTCTTTCATCAAACACCACAGGTTATCATAGATGTAACACCAGAAAAACTCACTATCAGAGAGCAAAACTGCTGCATTGCAGTCACTCCAAGTGTAAGGGTCCTACTACACCTTAGGTGTACAATTAGTGTTGCTGTAAGATGGATTTCAGCTGTGAAGCAGATTACCACCCTGCTGCACCAGAACAGAACACTGTTGAAAAGATGGTTTAATAAGTTGCACTAACACTTAACAAGCTAAACACCTTTAATCTGAGCACTCTAACATCTCAGATATGAGAGAAATTCAAACCACAGTATTAGTCTCCAGTACTCATTGTGTTTAATGACAGACTGGCCTCTTTTGAAAGGCAAACCCTGTTACTGATCCCTCGATGTGTGACCCCATGAGATCTGACCTCCACACCCTGCTTGCTCCCTAAAGACTCTCTTGGGAGGCTGCTGTCAGGAGCAGCAATTAGCATTGATTGAGATTATACTCATTATGATGCAGACACCTGACTAAGAAAAACTGGACTTGAACCATTAACTCATTTTACTCAGATAAATGAACAGCCATTGGTGACAGCTTTCAGGTAGTGCTAACAAAGCTGGCTCTAAACGGATGACTTATGTAGAGGTCTCTTCACCCTGAGCCTTAGATTCTTAGTTTAAGGGAGAAAATGACAAAATTTTCACTCTTTCCCTTGTTATCAATGAGCAACAATTTAACAAGTGGTTAATTGAGACTTCAGACACATTCATTATCCATGTAATTGTTATTGCATTTACCTTGAGCAAGCCATGTTGTTTTTGACCTCAGCCTTCCCTTAACTTAGATGTCTCATAGTGGATGAGCCTCTACTATGGCTCAGGACACTTGATAAGAATCACTGGCAAAGCTGGTTTGCAGCATAGAAAAGAGTTAAGAGTCCCATAGATTGTTTAATAAAGGTAGTGTCATTTTCAATTATACAACACAAACACTCCAGTAAATTCTATGTCACATCACCACGGAAACTCACTGCAATAATTCAGTCAAAGCCAAAGAGAGGATTTTTACAACAGTCTAATAATAAGAATGTGTTCTTCTCTGTTGCCCTTTATCCAAGGATATCAGTGCTTTTCACCAATATTAATTCATTTTCTAAACACAACTTCAGAATGTAATTTCTGGAAATTAATTGAGTATGACATTCCTTCGTATTCTAACTGTTGATCCCTTGCCATCTCTCTGCAGAGCAAGAAAAATCCCCATGAGTATCTCCAAATCACATGGTGAGAAATTCCTTTCCTCACCCTATGCTTTGCGCAACTAGCACCTTGGACATGACAAATGTAAAAATTAAGGAAGTATAATATTCTTGCATCTACTTTGCAGTTCATCCAAATTCTCATTTATGGTCCCCAATAAGAAGTGCACCAGCCTGGAACACATAAAGCCAAGAATTACAAAGGCTGCTGGGTAATGAAGGACATAAATAGTTGGATTCTTTTTCAATTATGCCTCTTACCCTACATGTTACCCTATACAGAGCATCCCATATTGATGTAAATAGTGGATCATGATCTCCATCCAAAATTATGTGGTCAGAGATAAAAAAGCTTTATAATAGTAAGGAACCTAGCAGAGCACCAGGACCACAAGATTTTTCTGCTCTCCTCAGATATGTTCTATCACAGATACCATCACAATACATTTTCCTGATCCATGACTCAATTGGCCTGTGCAGGAAAACAAACCTATCCTGTTTGCTGCAAGACTAGTCACCAGCTGATTCTTGCCTGTGCTTTTACATCCTAGTACAGGAGACAAAGAAAGGTGAAGTATTGCCCAGGCACTTTAGGAAATGACAGCTCTGCAACTAATGGCTGCAGCTCATATTTTTAGTGCTGCCTTTTTCTCTAGCTTGTTTTTCTTTCATTCTTTTCTCTCTATTCTCACACAGGTCAACTTGACCTATGCTCAGGTCACTGCAAGTCTCTTTATCGATTTTGTATCTTCAGTGAAGATTCATCCTCCCACTTTTCTAAATGCTAGTACTCCTTCTTCTCAAATATGGATTTTTAACACTCTCTTTGGCATGCTCAGATACAAATCCTCATGTGTTGAAGGTGACATTGCAGAGGAAAGCAGGAAAAGAAATCAGATGTGTTGACTGGACAAAAGGACTGACTTGTTGCACACAGTTTGAGATCATTAACCCAAAACCAGTGAAGGAACCATAGCAGCAGAACATGCAAGCTACAACTCATCTCTTAATGAGACAAGTGTGATTTCATGCACAGAGATAACTATGGATTTGGTCATCACTGGAGTGGTGAAGATGCAACTTCCCCCTTCCCACCTACTTCTCTGTAGCCTTCACCTTCACAATGTGGACAAGTAGCACAGAGACAAAATGCCACAACAGACACAGAGTTGTTTATGACAGAGGATGGCTCTGGCTTGCACAAGAAATATATGCCTGCCAACTTGTTCCATAGCTCTAGGACATTTAATCCATACCAGCACTTGCTCTCAGCTGGGGCTGATCAGTGTTTATTCAATGCTAATTACAGTTCACTAGGAACGGAGCCAGCTGTCCTGGTTTTCTTCAGTATTAGTTTATGTATAAGAGAATCATACTGGATCAAACAACAGACCTTTTAATTCAATGTCCTGTGTCCAACTCCATCCAACAACAGATGCTTAAGTGAGAAGGCAAGCAGAAATTATATTCCCCAAGAAATGCTCCTCTGGATCCAAATCTGTGGATTAGGGATTTTCAGAATGAGAATTAAGATCTTTGTGATTAAGATCCCATAGTGGATTTTTGCTTTATAAATATATCCAAAGTTCATTTCTGGATACCTTGGAAGCTCTTCATATCCATACACTTCTGAAACAGGGTTTGCTGTCACAGCATACACAGAGGGACCACTTCACATACTCACAGCTTGCCTCCAGTGTTCTTGCAATGGGCAAGTATGTCTGATATGAAGAGATGCATGTGTACAGTCTGATGCGTGGTCTCTCCTTATGCAGAATGCAAGTACGGTTTTAGGGGAATTCAGCAGTTTCTAGTGTGGTTCTTGAGCCTAATATTAGAGAGCCCAAGAGCATTTGCAGTCATGCATTTTGCCATTTCTCCACATCCCAACTTAAAAAAAAGGAGAGGTAAGCAGCAGGGCATCTAAGTAGAGAGCAGAGCAGAAAAAAAACATTGCTCTCTTCAGAGTGCTATTACTATTACTTATTTTGTTCCCTTGCTAACTCAAGCTGGGGAGTGGAAAGGGAAACAGAAATGCATCTGCACTGGAGTCACACGATTCTTCCCACATTCTGCATTTCCATAGTATGGCTGGTTCAAGGTCTGACCTGCAGGAACAGCCCTTCACTTTCTCTTACAAGCCTGAACAGGAACATGTGCATGAAGATGATTTGCACTCACTCATCAGGACCAAAGTAACTTCTTACTTTATCAAAGACCATTATCAAGATCCACTTACATGGATGAATGTAGTTGGTGTAGTAGAATGTAGTGAATAAAGTTGGTATCCAGCACTATTACATTTTACTGGTTTCCTTTTCCACAAAGTTAATATTCCCCTTTCCTCCCCAAATCAGGCATGCAGTGTAGATGCATATAAATACATAGATACAGGTGAAAAAGCAGGGAGTAACTTAAATCATGATTAATTCTTATAAAATATAATCTTTGACTGCCAGATGCCAGTATGAGTAAGAGCAGTGCTGCCTCTTCTTCAGGATGTTGTGGGGATCTCTCTAGAGGAAATTTTTTTGTAAAAAAATGAAACTGCAGAGCTGTGAAGCTGTCACTGCTGGGTTAAAGAGTAGTGCACAGCATCTGAAGAGATTTAAAATCCAGTAGTGAAACCTGTGCTCATATTTCATAATCAAAAGTGGGCAGAACTAAAAATAAAAATAAAATAATCCCTCTTCAGAAAGGGCAGCTTCCTTCTGATTAACTGAGGGACTATTACTTGTCTCTGGTCTTTCCTCCTGGAGTTTACATACTACATATTGATCTCCTACTGCTTCCATTTTATAGCAAGAGTACTTTCTAGGACCAATAATATCCCATAGACTTTAGATCTTATGGAAAATGGCTTAGGCATAAGGAAGATTTAGGAAACAACTGACATATAATCAGATCAGACTAGTTCTGACTATCTTTTACAATTCTATGTATATACACACAAACATACATACATATATATATATAAACTTCAACAGAAATTTATTCTGGGTATTTTTAAACCCTAAATTAGATTAGGTTTGAAAGCTAGCAATAGCAATAAGCAATTTCTCAAAGGATTTGACCTTATTACTCGGCTACTCTGGTAATAATAATGCCTGAATCCAAAGACTTGTTTACATGGTCTGCTGCTTCCTTGCATGAACTATTGACCATCTGTGTAAGAGTTTCCTGGGCAATGGACTGAAGTCAGACATGTGATGAACCCATACTGGCAATAATGGAAAAAAAATAAAAATTCTTATTTTCCCCCAGAATCAAAGGCTTAACAAAAGTAACTCAAGTTGAACTAGACTGTGCCACCAGGAGCTATAGGGCAAGGGGTGGGAGAATGCATACTGAGAGATTTTTAAGGATGTATTTTCATTTACATAAAAGTTTCAAGAGGAGGAGAACAAGCACAAGAAAGGGAAGAAGTACCAAAATACAGTGAGCGACAGATACTAATACTGTACATAGAATAGAAAGCCATCACAGCCATAAATATCCAAGGCATGGATTTGTAGAACCACATCCTAATTTCCGCAGTCTCTTTCAACATCAGCAATGTATTTTAAGTGTGGTGTCTATTCAGAAACATCTTAGATATTTGCACTCTGTGTGCAGGCAGGCAGGGGGTTAAAGGATTTATGAGTTTTTTATTAACTTTGGGAGCATGCTTCTATTGCATGGCTCTCTGGTGAACCATGGATTTAACACAATTTACACCATGATTGCAGTGAGCTGAAAGGATGCACATGACTTTTGCAGTTTGGCTAATAAACAGTCACTCAATAAAGTATATTAAACTAGTGACTTCCCATCCCCAGACACAATCTTGCAGGGGAAAGTTTGGGAGGTTTGGATAATTGTAGACTGCTGATCCTGTTAAACTGATGTAAGCCTTCCTTAAATGCTCCTGCATAAGGACAGTACAGACTGCTTCGTTTCCATTTACTATCTCTAACACACACTGATACAAACAGCAGGAGCAGCTGAAAATGCTCTGACTCCCTGACTGTTTGCCTGTCCCATTGCCCACTAATTCAGGAAGACCCAATGCAAACTTGGATATATCTCTCAATTGCTTCTGTTCCTAATTTGAGATACAGACTAAAACCACTTTACAATACAGTTCCATCTAGGATCCTGCAAAACACAGTATCAGAGGGATAGGGACACGTGTTTTGCCACTCTTTCCTGGGGGCATTATCTTCAGGACAGTGGGAAGGAGAACTAGGAGAGCGGTAGAGCCTTTAATTTGGACTAGCTTTGGCAAACTTGTCTCTCAACCCTCAAACCTACCCTTTCGTCAAATGCATTTACCAAACTTTCAGATGAGTTTAATCCAATCAATTTCAAATCACTTTCAAATTTGTATCAGTGAAACTTTGCATCAAGGAAAACCTCTGATGAGCTATTTACCAGGGTCTTGACTCTTCAAGCACTCAAGTATACTCTTCATTTTAAGCACATTCCTAAAACCTATTGATCTCAATCCACTTCAGTGGATTATAAACATGTACTTAAAGTTGGAGACCTATATCAGTGCTTACTTAATACAAATTTGTCAATGCTGAAGTGGACTAGATTTAGATACACTAAAAATTAAGCTGATCCTTTAATATTTTCCTGATTTGTGTAGACTTCTCACAGGCTTATTATTAAACATATATGGGAGCTTTGCTACACTGAAAATCAGAGCACTGCAACAGAAATGTGCCTGAAATGATTGATAGACTGGATAGTCAGGTCAAAGCTCCTATGTCTGTGTCTCATATGTGATAGCCATGAATTCACAAGCACGCAGGAGTCCAAAGCAGCTTGAAAACCTTCTTGAGAACAGAAGGAGGAAATGGGGATTTGCACACCACACAAGCAAGTTCAAATAAGCAAATATATAACCAGTGCATTATAACCATGCACTGCTGGTTACACATGAGCAAACTCAGCATCTTTCAGGAAGAAAGAGGTGGGACACCTGAATCTGGTAGCACATCGCTGTCATAGCTCCACTGGTTCTGCTGGAGATGCACCACAATCCTCCTGGAATTGCTCTTGAAAGGCTGGTTTCCAGGAGGTTTAGCTGACTTTGGCCAGTTCTCTAGACATTCCCAAAGCCAGAGCCACATATCTCAGTAGCAGCATAGGGAGGGATAGCTGCCTCCATGCACCTATTGGCAAGATAACAAAAAACTTTGAGTTTTTTGTTAAGAGCATGGGTATGAGCATGGACATTCAGTCAACCAGTACATACATATGTATCCACCCCTTTCAAGATTTTCTGATAGCACCTGCAGCAATACAGGCTCAGCTGGTGATGGCCTCACAGTTTTACTCCTTGCATGTGAAGATCAGTGCCTCAACAGCTAACTGTGTGTCAAAGGCACCAGCAGCCTCCACTTCAGGTTCTGCTGAAAAGCACATGCAATGGCTGTCAGTCACACTACCATCTTGCCTAATGTCTCCTCTTGTCCTCTTTTTCCCAGCTCTCCCTTCCTGAGTAAAGGCAGATGCTTTGCCTTACTGAAAAGCTGACAATCTGTTTCAGTACCTGACAGAGTGCAGTAATAAACCAAGTAGAGGAAGATGTAAAAGCCCACAACAAATATATATGGGATGATCTGCTCTTTGTTCAAGCTAGATCTTTACCCAAGTTAGATCCAATACCTCATGCAGAAGAGAGTGGCATGAAAGATTAGTTTAAGATATGAATCACCAAGAGTAATATTTCTTTGCAAATGTAACATTCAACACCATCCTTTTTATTTTTCATATAAGTGGCCAATCTGTTTCTTGAGGCTTCATATTGTCTAGACTTCAGCAATTTCCTGTTGCAATGAGTTCAAAAGTCTAATTATATGCCATGCAAAAAAGTATTTTTTCAATAAGTTTTGGATTTCCCACCTTCTAATTGAATTGAATGGCCATGCCACAAGAGAATCCTATCTATCTTTTCTAGATGATTCATTATTTGATCTTTTATCTTGGTTTCTCTTATTCATCTTGTTTCTAAGCTTGATCTCTTTTCTTCTCATGACTCTTCACAGAGGAGTCTACTCCAGTGCTTCATATTTTGCTCAGCCTTTTCTAAATCCCGTTTAAGTCAGTCATATCTTTTTCAAAAGGGAATGACCAGTACCTCATTCAACATGAAGACAAGACAGCAGTACTAATTTACATAATGTCTTTTTTTTAAAAAAAAGAGCTAGTCTTTAAAGTACAAAATTACTTCACTGGAATTTTTTTAAAGTATAAAGTCACTGATAGCCTAAAAGTCAAAAAAAAAAACCAAAAAAAAAACGCAGAGCTGCAATAGTACAAAATTACAGCAGAATGTATTAATTTCATTTCAGATAGCAAAAGATAATAGCAACTGTTGAAAACTAGATGTGCAGAACAAAAGGGGAGAGGGGTAGCAGTGGGGGATTTATTGCTATTGATCTATTTTTCTATTTATCTATTTTTACTCTTGTTACCATAATCTAGTGATAATTCACCATTTCTGAGATTGAAAATTTGGAGGAAGGAGTCTTGCTTGGTTGATATGGCAAGTATATATAATTTTAAATATTATTCCTCTAGTGATTTCTTGTCAATCTCAAAGATACTGCTCAAAATGGATGCTTTAGAATTGCTAGAGTAAAGGAGATTCTTTCAAAAGCACACAGAGCAAAATAAGGAATGATTACTTTCTGTATCTTGTAATGCAAGAATTAGAGAGGATCACATGAAATTCCAGGCAATAGGTTCCAAGCAGCCAGGAGTTCACCACATTGCTCAGAGTTAAACTGTGGAACTCTTTTCTGCAGGTGACTAAACATGTCAGTTTGTTTCACAGCTTCAAATTTAAAGAAGAAAAATCTATAAAGGATTATTAAACAAGAAGGTGACATCTCTGGCTCGGGAAATTCACAAACTGCACTTGGTCTGGGAACACATACAAGAAAAACGTTGCATGCTTTTTCTGCCCTTACATTCTTCCTTATATATATACACATATATATGCTACTAACTTCTACCAAAAGCAGGATAAAGGTCTAAGGAGTCACTGGCCTCACTCGGTATGGCTCTTCCTGTCATTCATGTGTTAAAGTAGAGATGATTTGAGTCCTGGGAGAGGTTTTACTTTTCTCCTTACCTTTTTCCATTACTATTGTCATTGGTACTGTCACTTTTCTTATTAATTACACTTTTACTATTAATTACATTATTATTATGGATCATAACAGTCTTTGACATACAGTCTTTCATTTCTGTTAATAATTTTACTATATGCTCTGAGGAATGCTTATGTCAGAGGAGGACTGTACAGAACCGGTGTGTTCACTGCAGAATATTCACATAAATATCTCTGAAAAGCATATAATTGGTATAGAAAAAGAACACAAACAGTAAATGCAAAGTGAAGATGCACGGAAAAGGGGTGCAACTCACCTGAGATGTCAGATCAGGTTGTTTCAGTCCCAACTAATTGCCAGCCCTGCCAGAGGCCAGCATTTTTTGCAGCACCCTCCTTACTTAGACTTTGTCTTGGTGCTGAGAGTGCCGCCCTTCCAGTCCCCAGTTTCCAGGAGGGAAGAGGGTGGAGCCAGATGGGTAAAGGAATGAGAATGAATTGAAGATACTAACGTGAGGACAAAGGCCAGGTGGAGGACCTTCAAGTGAAAAGAGCAGGGAAATGTCACTTCTCCCTTGGGTGCAGAAAAGCTGAGGGAACCCAACCATTTCTGTGAAACTGAGCTCTTTGTAACAACTGCACATTTCACTTCCTTGTCCCCTTCTCTCAGACCACATGACCAAGATGCTCTTTATTTGTCACACCACCAGCTAGTGTGAGATGTTTTTCATGGTCTCATTCTTACACAAAGTAATTTTGTTTTTTAATTTTTATTTGTGGCTGTCTTTTTAGAGTGGACAGTGACAAGCAGCATGAACATTTCTCAGAGGTGTGAGGGAAGAATTATTTTCTCCTATAGCTCTGACAAAAGGAGAATAAAGCTGTGCTACAGTATCTGCAATACATCTCTAAGGTAACCAATATGGCTCCCCATACCTCAACAATTTGAGCTATCTCACATGAGATAAAAAGAAATACATTTCTGAAAATCCTGTAATTTGAATTTACACACCAAAAATTGTTATATAACCCTCTCAAAGGGGCTAGTCCAAAGTCTACGGGTTGTAAACAGAAAAGTTCTCCCTTGTGTTCAGTAGATCCCGTATCAGTCCCAACTGCTTTGTAAACATTAAAGTAGCTTCTAGAGCAACTCCAGTGAAACTAGGTTTTGTGAAAACAAGTTTCAGAACCGAAAAACACAAGAGGAATCTAAGGGAAGAAAAGTTCCCCATGGCTCCCAAACCACAGGCTTTTTCTGCAAGAGTGAAGGAAATTCCCTCCAAAGAAAAAAACCTAAGTATTTCTATTTGGGATGCCCACTTCAGGACATCTTCAAAAGCCCTAGCTTTTGTAAACCTTTAAAATCTTAACCTCTCAGAAAAGGCTGCTAGAAACCAAACTATCAAAAAATAAGCATTCAAACTGGAGTGCTGAGGAGGACTGATCGATCCCATGCAACAGGCTGTTATTGTAAGGTGTGAGGGTTATATTTTTAGTTTCACAGGGGTTTGTTTGTTTTTGAACGAAAATAATTTGCAAAAGAGTGAGAGGGAGTTGTGCTCCCTACCCTACACTTTGCTGCAGGTCTGTGACCATCTCCGCAATAGCTCTCCAGCTGCCACCACAGTTTAATTCTAAACCCACGAAGAATTAAACATTGCCTTAGCAGAGAGCATCAGGCCATCTCGCATCTCAGAGCAGGGCTTGGTTTGAGTGTCACCGAGTCACCCTGCAGTGCTCACACTTGCAGAGTGAGCATCACACCTGCCATGCCAATCAATCTTGTCATCAACATTAAAGAGTTCAGGTCTGAGCATCAAGTTAGAGTTTCAATCAGGATTTACTGCCATTTCATTTTGTTTCAGAGGCTGACATGAGGGCTTGAGCACATTTCAATATGCTGATTCTTCTTTATGAAAGCGATTACAAGCAGGGAGGCACAGAACAACCTTGACTGCTGAAAATTCCCAATGGGACCTCTGAGTTAGTAAAAGGTGCTCAGCGCCATTAATGACAGCTACCAAGCACCCTGCAGGATTTGATTTTACAGTACACTAACAGAACATAGAGTTAACAAGGAAAGAGGTTTTCTTTTAATTGCTATTTTCACCTGCAATTACGTAATTATGAGTCTCAAGATCAAATTCCATTAATTTATTTCCCATTGATTAAAAAAATAGGTATTATTAACTCCTACTGTTACAGAAATACCAGCCGTGTTCATATCAGCCCAGGTGAAGGTTATTCCAGTCTGGATCAGCATGATTTTTGTTCTGTTGTCCTTGGTTGGTGGACCATTTATTCCAGTATTTTGTCTTTGGCAATGCTGAATACAATTAAAGAAATCCAGAAATGAGATGCATGATTTTAATTTGCTATTAGTATCACATGTGTTAAGCTCAGCAGTGATTTTGGAAGATATGGAATGGGCAGATGCTGCTATTCCACTGAACCACCTTTAGGATTAATGAAAGGAGGCTGAATTTAACTGTGGGACAAACCCTTGAAAGACACCAATGAGCAAAGATGTAGTAATTAATTTTTGCACCTAAATGTTTTCCCCAGGCCCAGCTTACTGTCTGCTGTTCCAGCTGTGGTTTTCCCAGCCTCCTTATGACTCCTCTAAGATGCCACCCACCCACTGTGGACCTGTAGGTCACCAGTCTCATGCTTCTAACACATTTCAGTGTTGTTTATAAAATAAGCAGCAGTGCCCTATTCCAGTAAGGCTTGTATGACCTTTAATTATTTTGGCCACGATACTAAAGCAAAGTCTCTCAGAGCAAAAAGGATGAGATGCTATACTTTGTCACACACAGATCTCTCACTGTGTCTGCATGAGTCATACTGCCTGTGGGTCTAGCATAGGAGGAGCTGTCTATAAGAACCATGTCACACATTTACTGCTAGATCCCATCAGCATTGAATCTCTCCTCAGGACCATGGCCTCTTGCTTGTAGTCAGAGGACAGCACAGGTGGCCCCCACTCAACAATACGGTGATATTTAGAGTAAAAATGTAGGAGAGAAAACATTTTCTAATTTATTTTCAAAAGCAAAAGATTCTCCATTTCTTCCTGCACTCAACTAAGCTTCCTCCACATTAGATATTCCATGGCATCATCTTTTATAATGGCTGACAAGTTGACTCAAAGGATATAAATCCTTAGGGGAATATTTTTTCAAGTGAAAAGAAAAAAAGAACCCATCTTAGCAGTACTCCAGCATGCATATCAATAAAAGAATGTCAGCAATCACTTCCTGGGTGTAACTACATTCATCTGCACCTGTGACTAAGTGACCTCTTAGTCAAAGTGTCAAATAATCTAGTTAGGGACCAAAATTCCTTGCTCATAAAACTAGCCCATATCAACACCTGCACTTCTCCTATTTTCATTTTAGCTGTAGAGAAATTGTCTAGGCTTGAGTTAAGCAATGCATATGGTGTATAGTTGCAAAGGTGCCTATCCTAAGTGTGTAAAATCAAGTCCTAACATCACAATATTTAATCTAAGCTAAACATCCTTGGAGGATTTGAGCAAAGCTAGGTTAATAAAGAATGCCTCAAAAAGGGTTGAATTTCACCTGGCATGGGGAGACAGCAGTGTACTAGCATGTTGGAGCAAGCTGAAGAGAAAAAGCCTTTCACATTAGTGAGAAGGTATAATTATTATGCTGGAAGCAAAAAATTTTCTGCATAGGCCAATTCATGATGGTCAAGGGCCATAAATAGCAAATTAGGCTAATTTCACAAGTTGACCTCAATAAATTAAGAATCACTTCTTCCACCTCCATGACACCATTTGACGTCTCCCTAGGTAAATGCCACTGATCTGTGACAGACACTAGTGAATCCCAAATGGGAATTTCGCTTTTATAGAAGCAGAACTCTAGTACTGAATGGACAGAGGAAACAGAGGAAAAAGGACATGAGTAACAGACAGCAGCTCGGCATTACAGAGGTTAATAAGTGTAAGAAATGGCTAAAGGCTTAATCTAAGGGGCCTGATGTCAGTTAGTCCTGATCCAGGCCACAAGGCTTAGAGGAACTTGTACTCTTCAGAAGAACCAGCTTGAGTGGCTTGGAGCATGAATACCTTAAGAGACAAGTTATTAGCTTCCTTCTACTTTCCCTAGAAGACATTGATTTTTAATATCAGGCTCACTGAAGTACTGTGAGGACAGTCTTACAACATTAATATCCTCCCACACCATCCCCTAGGCTCCTAAACAGAACAAGAACTAACACTGCCTGTGGAGCACCTCCCAGATTCAGAAAACAAGCTGGCTGTTATCTGACCTCATTTCCTAATATCACATATAGTATGAAGGTGCCTGGAAAACTGTCAGTGTGACCACCATTGGGAAAGTACAAACGTCCCTGTCAGAGAACAAAAGTACTTGGAAGAAACTAGTATAGCCTCATAAATTATTTTAGCCTGAGCTTAGAGCATCCTATATAAAAGGTTCATTTCCACTCTACGTCATTCTCCAGTATGACTGCAGATATATACATCATACCCTCTTCTGGGCAGAGAAGAAATTTTGCTCAACTCCCATAACAAATGACCAGTCAGAAATGGCAAGCCAAGGGGAAAAAAATTACTGCCGATGTGCAGAAAAGAGCATTTTCATAAAATATAGCTATGTTGGGCTGATTCTAAACACAGATGTCACATAAGGGGACATAAGTAGAGAGACTAGGGACTGTTGCAGCACTTAAAAAGTTCCTTGCTGCTCTATAATGTGATGTGAGCAGGGAACAAATTTCTGCTCATTTGGACCCAACTTGACAGTAAAAGAATGTACCTCAAGTCAGTGGTTGCTGCTCTTACAGCATTAGTTACAAATTGAGTTGAAGTGAAAAGACAACAGGATGCTTCCTGCCTCAAAGCTGACTGAACTTACTTTTCTAAAAGATATTTGCTTTCCTGAAACTGTTTTGGGCCCATGCAAACCTCATGAAGTTCAGCCAGGCCAAGTGCAAGGTCCTGCACCTGGTTCATAACAATCTCAACAACAAATACAGGTTGGGCAGAGAGTGGATAGAGAGCAGCCCTGTGGAGAAAGACTTGGGGGTGCTGGTGGATGTGAAGCTCAACATGAGCCAGTAATGTGCGCTGGTAGCCCAGAAAGCCAACCACATCCCGGGCTGCATCAAAAGAAGCATGTCCAGCAGGTCAAGGGAGGCGATTCTGACTCCCTACTCCACCCTGGTGAGATCCCACCTAGAGCATTGTGTCCAGCTTTGGAATCCTCAGCACAGGAAGGACCTGGCAGAACACAGGTCCAGAGGAAGGCCACGAAGATAATGAGAGAGCTAGAGCACCTCTGCTGTGAGGACAGGCTAAGAGAGTTGGGGTTATTCAGCCTGGAGAAGAGAAGGCTCTGGGGAAACCTTATAGAAGCCTCCCAGTACCTAAAGGGGGCCTACAGGAGAGATGGGAAGGACTAGGTCAGGGAATGGAGTCATAGGACAAGATGTTTTAAATTGAAAAAGAGTAGATTTAGATATTAGGAAGAAATTATTTGCTGTGAGGGTGGTGAGACACTGCCCGAGATTGCCCAGAGAAGTTGTGGATGCCCCATCCCTGGAGGTGTTCAAGACCAGGCTGAATAGGGATTTGAGCAAGCTAGTCTAGTGGGAGGTGTCCCTGCCTCCTCATCCCAGCCCCCTACAGGGGGTTGGAACCCTATGATCTGTTCTATGACTCTATGAAATGTCAAGTTCAGCGCAACTGAAGCACTTTGCCAGTGTATGAAGATTTTGTACCCCCAACCTGGTTCAAAGTCAGGTTGGACGGGACTCTTGAGCAACCTGAGGTAGGTGATGTCCCTGCTCATTGCAGGAGGGTTGGACTTAAAAGGTGCCTTCCAACCCAAACTAGTCAATATAATTATTCTAATTATGCAAGCTTAACAAGATTTGCTAGGTATGTGGTATGTGTTATAAAGGTGTCGTGGTTTGGCCTCAGACGGCAACAAAGGACCACGTGGCAGCCGCTCGCACGTATCAGAGTCTCCACCGGCAGTGTGGCTGGGAGGGAAAATCAAAAGAAAAAGACAAAACTTTTGGATTGAGACAGAGGCAATTTAACAAAACAGCAAAGGGCGCAAGAAACAACAACAATAACACGGATGGAGGAGTATACAACCGCGATCACGATACCGCCGCTTGCCGACACACTCAAAACACACCTGACCGCGCTGCTCTCCCTGCTCCTTCTGACCTGGGGGTGGGACTTCTTCCTCTTACTTCACTTCCTGTCCCTCCCCTTCCCCAGCTCGCTCAGGCCATCCCCTTGGGCGTGGCTCAAGTGGGATGGAATACCTGTGTCCCTGCTAGGTCCTGGGAACAATTAGCCCTTTCCCCACCACACCCAGAACAAAAGGATATGGAACTTGAATGCTAGTTATTTATTCTGCTTTGATTTGAGCTGTTTCCTGTGTTATCAAAATTCTCAAGAACAGGTAATAAGAGGAGTATGAACAGTCCAGACAATGACTCTGCAGTTTTACATAACTAGTATTTTCTATATTCAAAGTTACGATTCTGAGTAAAAGACTTAAAGAGGCTTCCAGTTCTCAGAAAAGATAGACAGACTGATTTTTAGCATAAAAGAAAACCATACATGGGTTTTGCAGAAGGCAGGAAGGAGCTAGGGAGGGAACAGACTGTTTCTTGGGAAATCACATGTAGTCACTAATTGCTTTCACCGAAGAAACCTTCCCCTAAAGTTCTGTTCTTCTACTTGTCCACTTGTGCCATGACTTCTTCCCCCACGTGTGATCTATCAGCTTCTTTTTAAACCAGCTGCTGTTTTCTATACAGATGCCATAAATAAGCACATTCTACCAGTCATTATCCAGCACATCAAGTCTATTACCCATATAGGACTGAGTTTTCAAGACTGTAGGATGAACTCCAGGTACTAATAAATAGACCCATGTCCTCCATTTTCCAAGTGCTATTCAAGAGGAAATAATTTATGATCTACTTCAATACTGTGTGAACTTGGATTAGCGATTACCATTACTTTTTTTTGCATAAAGTATGCATGAATAGTTCTGCAGTCATGCCACGCAGAGCATCATTCTCTCACTTGAATTCATGCATCTTTAGGTCAAAATACATAAAAATGTACCTCCATGCAAACACTAGTACAAACATATAGATGCATTCAGGATCACAAATTCACAAGACAACAGTATTTACATGTGAATATATACAAATACACAAGAGATCATATACTCATCTACAGGTACACATATGACTGCACATATTCTGGTGCAAACACATTCATGCACAAGTCATAGTCAAACACAGTCACATCTGCACACGAGAATGACAAAAAACTAATCTCTGCCTCATGTATGAAGCCAGAAACAGTTACATCATGGCATTTGTAGTGTCCAACTGTAACCACATTTGAATTTCATCTCATATCTGTTCCAGCTTGAACCTCTGTGCACAGTAAATCTTTTCTAAGCCTATGAGATATGAACAATGAAGACAACAATGTCAATGATATAAAATTAATAGTGCAAAATGGCAATAAAATGGGAAAATCCCAGCACTGCCCATAAAAGCATATTAGCCTGACCTGTATTTACTCTTCTTTTCTGGAGAAATTAGTTGGTTTCTCAAAGCTTATGGGAAGCACTTACAGTAATGAAGCAGAAAAATTATGAATGTTAAAAAATTAGGGTGATCCATAAATGGTTATAAACTTACCCCTCTTCGTTGTCCATGCACTTTTGATGAGCTTGCAAAGTTTTAAACCTTTTAACATCTTAAGACAGAGCAGTTTTATTTCTTTCAAGCTACCATGGAAATAATTTCCTGATCTATCATTTAGAATGGTTTAATACTTTCATTAATCCACACATCATAAAGCAGAAAGTGATTTTATACCTATTCCAATCACTCATTGTGCCTCCCCAAAAATGAAAATGGCTGTTTTCTGCTGATTATGAAGTTAAACTTAAGGCCAGCATCTTCACAAGCCAGGGTAGTTGTGAAGGCAAAGATTTAAAGGCAAAGATTTAAAGGCAGACAGAACAGATGCCATCTCTGCTCGGTCTTTAGTGGACAAATTGCTGGCCTTTGATATCTAGCAGGACTGCTAATTTCCTTGGTAGGAAGCATTGCCCTGTCACTTTTGATAGAAGCCACCAGTTAGATCTTGTTAGCCACTTGAATCGGGCACCTTCTCTACCAACGCCCATGTCCTTATCTCTAGATTCAGTGTCCTCACCCAAGAAAAATATAGCAAATTTCCAAAACACATTGACAGAACTGGGGGGTGGTAGAGGACAAATGATTTATATCTAGCTACCTAAAAAGATGGTTGGTATGGGTTTCAAGCAATACAGACCCAGTTGTAATCAGTGGTATAGGTAACAATCATGTTTTCTACTAGGACTTTCTTTTATTAGTGTTAGGGTTTTATTGTCCATCCAGCCATTCCATGAATTTCCATCCCAATAATGTATTTTTGACAAAGTCTTTTCTTGTCCTTCAAAAAGAAGCAATATTTTCACCAAGTATCAACTGAGCCATCAATCTGATGATTTCAAAAGCTGTTGAGTTGCTCAACTTCTACTTTCTCTAGCTTTTTCTATTTAACAGACAGCAATTTTCCCATACTGTGGGCTTTGATGGCCCCAGAACTCATTGATGATTTAATAGACAGAACCATGTTATTAATGTCTCACAGTGGTATCAGTTTAAGCCTAGATCTATAGAGCATCAGGGTTTAAGCACTTACCACAGCACAAGTTATCAAGCATCCCCAGTAACATCAATAGGATTTTGACCAGCTCTCTTAATGCACCCAGAGCTGGCTCAACACTCTCAGAAACATATGAAAGAAAATTTAATTTACCACCCTATGAATGAGCCATACCTGCAACAAGAAGGGAAGAGCTGCCATGAAGAGTAAAAAGAAGAAACTCATACTTGGACTTGCATGCATCTGTTGGCATCATAGAGATAAAAGAGAGCACAAAGCCTGCAGGGAACGGCCCTCTACGTAACAACAGATATCAAACCACGCATCGGCCTAAAGTGCGCACAACCTTGGCTGCCCTTTTTATGCCTGGAATCAGGTTGGAATTACGCCCATAATCATGGAATATTTTGCCTACAATGAGGTATTACAGAGTCAATATTATTACTTTCAGTATATAGGTGTAGGGGGCAGAAAAGTGATACAGGTAGTTCACTGCAGTCTTCACCATGCAGTCTGGCTGTGTTCTTTTGACAATGTCAAAGGAGACAAGAGAAGGCTGATGAGAAAATGGGATGATGGACAAGGCTATTTCCTTACATCCCCCAAAAACCCCAAGCCATAACACACACACACTGAATCAGGTGACTAGGCTTTCTGGACCACTTTTCTCAACTTAGGTGCCAAGAAATGACCTTCCTACTCAGTCTGAAAGTTCCCTAGGGCTGCACATTTTTATGCACATTTAGAGATTCTTTGCCTTGGGCAGTTAGGCATCAATTGCCCTTCAAAAGGCAGGAAGTTTTCTGTTTCACGAATTCATGAATGCTATTTATATGTGTTTAGTAGTTTAAGTGGGTGTTGTTGTCCCATCTCACCACCCCCACCCCCCTCTTTTGCTACCATTTCCAAATAATTAAGTAGTAGAGATTGATCCCAAGCATGTTGAGAAGGATATCCAAAGCTAAACAAGAGTCTAATTGGGGGTACATCAAATCTGTTTGTGTTAAATGCTCGTGAATCATTCACATACAATGATAAGCATCCTTAGAAACCATCAATCATCGCAAAGAACCTCATGAGGGTGTACAGCCTGTTGACCTTTTATTATGCATCCAATTTAGAAGCTCACTAATTTGGGCCCTCCATGATATTAGTTTGTGAGCATCTCTGATGCGAGACAGGATGTCCACCTGAGTGGAGAACCAGCTTCACTCTGCCTAACTTTCAGAGTTTTGATGGAATTGCAGGCAAAGGTAGAAGAGGGTCACATCCTTTTAGTGTGTCATTAAAAAGTGTCTCAATGCCTTCCCTCTTTCTCTTCCATGTAAGTTCAAAGCATTTGTCAGTGGCAACCAATATTATACCATTTCCAAAAGGTCAAATCAGTGTGTCAACTGGACTATTAGTAAGACAAATCCACCACCATAGGTCATATATACAGTATTTTCTGCCAAATACTCTTCCCCTTCTGATATATTTCTCATTTGTTATATATATATGTATATATATATATTGCAGTGTACTTGAATATTTTTTTTTAATGTTAAACTAGCAAAGGTCTTATTTGTTTTTTCCTGAATAAGAGGTGGGATTTTTTTTAATACTTATCCCTGGTATGATATTGTGGAGTGGAGCACAGAGATGAAAAATTGTTTCTTTCCTTAGAAGTACTGGAGGGAATAACTACCAATACAAAATGTTGGTGAAAAATTAGCTTTTCTGCCTCCCACACTAATATTTAGGAAACCTTGGTGAAAGTCATAAACAGGAGACAAAGTCATAAACAAATGCTGCAGGCGACAGAAATGGAAGGCCACATCCATTCTGGGAGGCACACTGCCAGTTTAACACTTGTGTGTATTGTTCCTTTTCTAATCATCCACCCCCGCTGTGTCACAGGTCTCTCCCAGGTGTCCCACCTTCACAGCCAGTCTGCATTCACTCCAAATGACCCTGCAAACCAATAACAGGCACTTAACACCCTGAGGTGTCAACATGGGGCAATCTCCTTGGCTTCTCATGAATTCAGAACTGGACCCCCTGGGTCCTGCACAATCCCTGCTTTATACTGGTTCACAAAAAAAACCCAACAACAAACCACAAAAAACCACACCACAAAAATTGAAATGAAGCAATTCATAATGGTATGTCAAGATCACAAAACACCATTCAGTGAGCTGAAACGTGAGATAGTAAGGACCAATACCAGGATCAGGCTAGTTGTGTTAATCTCAAGCTGTTTCTACATTATATGGCCTTGCTGAATGTGGCAATGATGTTTCCAGTACTGGATGGAAAGGGTGCATCTCTTCCTAGACTCATCTCATGTCATGTAGACTTAATCTGCAATCACTTCAAACTGCTGACTAGCAAGCAAAATGATACATGTTACCTGAAAATCCCCCAGAAGTCTTTCACATTACAGAGGTATCAAGTCTATTTTAAAGTAACTTTTCATAAAAAAAAACCAAAACCACAAACGTTTAAGAGCTTTTCTGGTTCTGCATTAAAATGAAAGTAAAACCTTTCAAAGATCTTTGTCAAAATATTTATCTTCAGATTACAATTGCATCTGCTTTATTGTTGCTCTTCTCTCTTACTACTCCCAGACTTTCCCCAATGTGCAAAATGCCTTGTGGATAAAATGTTTCCAAAGAATTTTTCAGTCTTGACAAATACAGTGTTTTTTTCCATAAAATGTGGATTTGTGCAGAATGTTTCACCCATCTTTAGAAATACAAAAAAAATTATATTTTAGAAAAAAGGCTTAATCTTGATTCATGAATTCACAGATTTGACAGAGTTGGAAGGGACCTCTAGAGATCATCTAGTCCAACTCCCCTGCTATGCAGAGTTGCCCAGAGCACATCACTCAGGACTGCATCAAAGCAGGCCTTGAAAGTCTCCAGAGAAGGAGACTCCATGACCTCTCTCGGCAGCCTGTTCCAGTGCTCTGTCACCCTTACTGTAAAGAGGTTAGTAGTTCAGACTCTTATCTGGAAAACTTCTCCTAGTTCTCAAGGACAAAATTTGGTCTACATGAGTAAAAGGCCACTTTTCAGACACAAATACATATGTATCCATATTTACAAATAATATATGAAAATATCCACATAAACATGTAAACACAGACACCTACGTGCTCAGTACCACAGAAGAACACCACAGGTCAGTAGCTTTTGTGTGCAATTCATTTTTGAATTTGAATTGATACTAGTTTTTACAGCTCAAGGATTTGACAGGTAGATTATGGCATTAATAATCATACGTTGAAATATGTCCAAGCTTGGCTTGCTTCCCCTATCAGTGACCAAGCCAGAGACCTCATTGTCCAGAGGGACGCTTCAGACTAGTTCTCAGGTCTGGCTTGACATGCATTTAGTGTGCTCTTGGACTGTGGCTCATCTAATCACTCCTGCTAGGCTACACAGTAAGAAAAGCAGACTTGTTACCCAAAAGAACGGCTGAGGAAATTTTTTGCTGACTGCCACAAACAATTATTCCTCAAAAACAGAGACCTTCAGGTACCTCTCTCTGCTCTTTGAGCCACCAAGGCAATGAAGATGATAGAAAGGCCATTCCAGAAATAGACAATAAGAATTTTAGGTGACTAAAGAAATCTTTACCTGGACATATTTGTCCCATGGATAAATATCTCTTTTCTAAATACAAGAGAGCACCCAGAGCTGAAGACTTTCAGTCTTATGCCAAAAACCTATGACGATAAATGCAAAGCCCCCCCCCCCCCCACTGATACCAGAGAGCTTCAGCTCAGGTATCGTTTTTACCTCCAGTAAGTGTACCTGTACACTACCTCCAGTAGTGTAACCTGACAGGAAAGCTTTCTCCTACCTGCCCTTGCTTGCTTTTGGTATACATTTCCTTTCAGTACATGCATAACAAAAAAATCTGTGGGTAACTAAGCAATTACTTTCAATCACTAAAGTTAGATGAGACAAGTCCAACCCAGAGAGATTAAATGATTTGTCAAGGAGGAAGAGACAACGCTCAGCAGGCACCCGAATCTGACTCTCCCCTCTCCCAGTGCCTCACCTACTTCCCTGCGTCACCCACTATTTGGTTTATCACCTTACGCTGTGAGGACACACATCATCAGTGCCAAGTGCTCTCCGGTTTGGTTCCTCGCACCAGGGGTCATTACCCAGGCTCAATCATACTCCCCTTATTCCAACATTCCTATCCCTCTGCTCTGCCAGGTGCGTCCATCCCCAGCACAAGAGTAAGCCTTCACACCTGTGATTCACTTAGTAATTGTAATAGCTTTCCCCCCAGTATTACACTTGAAACCAATGATGATTCAAATCTACTTAGAATGTAAAACTGAATCAATAACAACTCTCATTTGGCCCAAGCACTTGGGAATGTGTTACTATTTAATGCATATTTAGACACAGTTTACGGCATCAAGCTATGTCCTTCCAACATGATAAAGTTGCAATCCAACAGTGGTGTTGGGATTAGAAATTGGCAAAAGAGAAGCAGAGATTGATTTAAAAGAGTTTTTTCATTGAACCATAACCTCACCACATGGCATTTGCTAATGAGCTAGCTTCTATTTTGTCTTTTGAAGTAACTTTTGCTCATGTATCACTTCTGCTCCAATGTATCTTTTCTTAAATGACAGGGATGTACAAGCAATATTGCAGTTGCTGAAAGACTGCACCAAATATATGATTCTAGACTGGAGATTAGCCACAGTTCTATTAACGGTCTGTCTGCAGGCACGTAAAGTATTTTGTAGCAATATTAAGAATGGCAGACCTTTTGGTAGACTGGAATGATAGTCTGAGCATCACAGGGCAGCTAAGAAAACATTCCTGAGCATTTTATAGTAGCTGGTGATCATATGGAGAAGGTTTTCACATTCTGAACTAGAAAAGGTGCATAAAAAGAGATTGATTTTTGGAAGATAAACAGAAAATATTTGATTTAAGGTTGTTCAGATTTTTAAATAAAGGAAACCAAACAACCATGGCTGCCTTGTGAAATGTTAGTGAAGAGCTTTATCTCAAAGAACTTTTAGTGTCTTCTGAAATGTTAATAATATATCGGTATATATATAGTACTGATATATATCAGTACAGTCTAGTAAGCAAGAATGAGAATTTTGTTTGACACAACCAATAGAGAATTAAAAAAAAGATTCTCAAATGGTCTGATTATGGGAAGAGAAAGAGCCTTATGCTCCAAGTTCAGAGGAAGAGGTATAGTAAACTGAAGAGATACATCTTGTATCAAGAAAGAATTAAAAATTAAATCATCCAAGCAGTGGAAAAAAAAAACAAACAAAACCAAAACCAAAATGTAAACGCTATCAAAAGAACAAAAAATGGTATCTTCAGTAAAGGCAAATCAGCATCTGATACGTTGACTTTTGCAGAGTATGAATGAATTACTTGCTGATATAACAATTACACAATTCCAATTAAAAAAAACCCCAGCAATTATGAGACAACTGTAATTAAATCCCCACAACAGATTCGGTGGAAAGAGAGGGGGAAATGAATCAAAATATAAAAGAAGTTGCATAATTCAAGACTGAAAAAATCTACAGTAGAAAAATTAATCAAAAAAAGGACAAAATGATAGTTTTCATAAATCACTACAGTGCGACCTTTCAGAGAACTGCAAGATAAGAGACAGAATGTGATGCCATTGTCACTTAGGAAAGGAGATTTCTCACATAATTTCAAATGACTACATGGTTTCTTTATGACAGTTAAACAAAAGAACATTCAAAAGTCATGTACATCTGAAAGCCTCATGTCTCCTTGAGCCAGAATTAGTCAAGACCTTTCAAAGGCATAAAACTTATACACCGGTTTGGAAGAGGGATGAAGTGCAGGCAGATATGTATATCTGAGACTAAGGATCTTTTTACAGAATTTTTTTTTTAATTGATTTACAAACTATTTCTGTAAATCTAACCATTTCTTTGCAGGAACTATCCAAATTTTCTTCATTCTTGCATTCAAAAAATCTGAAGAAGCAGAGATGACTTACTATGCTTCATGCCTTAAAAGCCTGTTTGTCTCTATGTCATTTCTAGTATATACTAGTATATGTCTATATACTAGTATATACTAGCATATAGTAGTTCAGAGGCAATCCACCAAATCTGTTAAATACACCATCACCAGTTCTGCATTTTTTGGGAAAGAGAACCACAAAACCAGAAAAAGCAGAAGCGCTCTAAGGCAGTTTCACTGAATATTGGAGAGTGCTGGTGCCAGTCATGGATAAGGCTGTGTCTTTATCATCATTGTCCAACCCTAAGTGACAAAAATATACTCTGCTATAAATTAGAGAGGCAAAGTTAGAGGCAAGAAAGTGCCAAAAGTCAGTTTGTGAAAAGGGGGCAGGTAAGAGTAAGTGTTGATAAGGTTGGACACCTCCCCTTTACACCGGTAAGTATGCTGAAACACTGCCTCAAGTTGTCCCCTGAACTTAGCATCCCTCCAAAATGTTAGACCATGGCAGCAGTAAATCCACTCACCTTAGCAGATACACTCTTGAGTCTTCACAATCACATTTCTACACACACACAAATACAACACAGCCAACTTCACCCTGTCACACTTAACATAAACTAAGAAACTACTGAGCACACATGTACATACAAACATATCCCTTCTAAAGGTCCAAGTACAGGGTAATGTTTCCTGTATTACCTTCTCAAGTTCCTGAATGTTGGGCTTTAAGACTGATGGGCAGCTGCTTGATCCACCCACTCCTCTAGTGGGATGGGGGAGAGAATCTGAAGGGTAGTATCGAGAAACTCGTGGGTTGAGATAAAGACAGCTTAATAGGTGAAGCAAGAGCTGCATGCACAAGCAAAGCAAAATAAGGAGTTTATTCCCTGCTTCCCACTAGCAGGCAGGTGTTCAGTCATGCCCGGGAAAGCAGGTCTCCATCGCACATAGTGGTTATTTGGGAATCACTTAGAATATCTGTCCCTTTCTCCTTCTTCTGACAGCTTTTTTTGCTGAACATTACATCATTCAGTATGGGGTGCGCCTTTGGTGAGTTGGGGTCAGCTGTCCCAGCTGGGGTCCCCCTCCAACTTCTTGTACACTCCCAGCCTCCTCACAGGCAGGGACATGAGGGAAACAGAAAAGGCCCTGACACTGTGTAAGCACTGTTCAGCAACAGCTTAAACGTCCCTATGTTATCAATACTATTTTGGTCAGAAAACTAAAACAGAGACCCTTGCAAGACTCTAAAGAATATTTACTCTATCCCAGACAAAACCAGTACACTGAATAACTGCACTTTCTGAATGAAATAAACTAAAAGGAAAAAAAAAATTAAAACCTCTTTGCAGTTTATACTGATGCAAACAGCCAAACACACCATACTGGTGACAGCTGGTCACTGTCCACCAGATGAACATAGGGCAGGTTGTGAAGTTCTACTGTTTCACTCCATGTGTCACTGCACTTCATGCAGGCTTTCGAGTCACCTTCTCCCAAGACAAAGGGTAATTTAGTCTCCACAGCTGATTCCCAGCCTGGTGGTTGAGCATGTCAATAGAGACTATCAGCTGCAAGGTCTGGTTTGTGAGATGTGGCTATTAAGAATGGGAGTCATATCCCAGACATCACCCAAGAGCCATCAGAAGGTACATACTGCATTTAGTCTTTCTTCAGTCATTCCCAACCAAAACCAGGTTCAATACTAGTCACCAACAGATGAAAGGTGCCACTGTTCATTACAAATCTCAACAGCCAATCATCTGTCCATCAAGCAGGGAAAATATTGAACAGGAGAGAAGGAGAAAGATTAGCTCTTCATCAGAGTCAGTACCTGAGAAGAAGAGTAGCTGTCAACAGAACTCCCTGGCAATGAAACAACTTAATGGAACAACTCTCTACACCAAAGAAGAAACTGAGCTTTGCAACTGACATGGGATTCAGTTGCCTCAAACATGAAAACTACTATTAGTGCTTGCATTAAAGTGAATAATAACATAGTTTTTCTTTTACAGAAGAGAATAAATGTTCTTAGGTCTTGAAAGGGGACAGGAACAGAAACACAGATAAGAATCTAGAGGGAAATCAGAAAATATCACCATTTTCTAGAAGATTTGGGGAGGGATAGGAAGAGGAAGATGGCAGATGATAGGTGAAAAAAATTAAGACCATTTGCCTCTAAATTCAACTAAAACACTCCATTCAAACATTAATAGTTACACACATCCATCTAATGCCTAAATTTTATATTTCCGCTCTTAAACAAGCAGAGGCAAGTTATCACATCTTTCTGCTCTGTTTGCTGTTGAGGTTAGCTTTATATACTTACTCTGACTTGTGCTCTGTGCACAGGCTTCCTACCAGCAGATAGATATAGGGGCCTTTCTAAACCCAGCTCAGACAAAGTCAGTAAGATATTGCTTCTCTATCAGTAACACAGGCAGAGTTGAGATGTGGGTTAACGCCTCCTCCAGGAAAAAGCATGTCATTTCCAAAGGCATAAGAGAACCCACCCAAGCAGCTGAAATCCAGAAGAGATGGTGTCCCACAGCTCACAGAAACCCTTTTCATACCAGCTCCAGCTTCTTTCCATTCAAGTGAAAACAAACTGATGATTTTTGATTGTTCCAAGGACATATTTTGACATATTCTGTGCAGAAATCTTGGGTTGGAAATCAGGAATAAATCTAACTTTTTGCAACATAAATAGCGTACTAATAAAAATAAAAAAATCATATTTATTCCAATGGTAGAAGATTTTTCTAGCAAGTCTGTGCTGCTGAGTATACACTTGCTTTGATCTTTTTCGTTTATGCCACAAACATTAACAATATTGTGAAAAAAAGTAGATTAATAATTTATCAGAGATGAGCTGAATATTTTTTCCGTCCTTTGTGTATAAGCAGCTTGGCAACAAAGCTGTCTAACTTCAGGATCATACTTACCCTTATTTTCTATTATGTACTTCCTGTTGTTCCCAAACAAGATTAATTTTCTTTTCTGCAAGTCACTGAGCAGTCTCCACTAAAATATGATTGATTTTTAAATTCTTTTCTCTCTCTCTCTCTTTCTCTCCCTCACTTTATTTTATTTTATCAGTGGTAATAAAACCACGGTGACATGTAAAATTCAATTTAGAATTATTTTCCACCTGGACAGATTTTAGACACTTTTCTCCCCTTTTTTCACAATGAAGTTATTTCTCACTCACAACAGTTAGAAAGTAGATCTTTTATGCAACAGTTTTGAAAGCAAATATTGTGGAAGGACTGAAAGAAGGTAAAGAGTCATAAATCATCTCAACAAAATAGACAGCAATGAGTATTCTTGAGCAAATACCCTTCTCTTTCATTCATGAATTTAATTAAACAAGATATCATGAGCAATTTCCATACTGTTTGCAGAATTATTATTTTAATTTTTTTGAGACTTTTTGAAGTTTTGTTTGAAATTGAATTTTTTTTTCATTTAACATTATCAAAGGGTTCTTTTCAAGGTGGAAAAATGTTATTGATGTAGAGAACAGGAATTTTCTTTACACGGGACATCATCTGACATGAAACTGAGCAGGGGGAGAAGGTTGGGGGTTTTTTTTGTTTGTTTTTTTTAAAGTCTAATTTATCAGCCATTTATGATCACCATATTTTCTCACTTCACTTATGGTTGACTACAAAACTATCATGATAGCTTTCACTTACTGGTGACCTTCTTAAATTTAGAGTTGCATAGATTTTCATAGTTTTCAATTTCAGTTTCTCTTTCTATTATTTTAGTTTCCAGGTCTTAGTCCCTGAGATTGATGCTGCTCCACTGAACACAGGACGGTTTGGAGTATGTTTATATGAAAGCAAGCTACTCTTCATTTAAATAGCAATCATTTGAATCCTATACATAAACTATGGTAATCTCAAAGTACCTCCAAAACATTTACAGTGGAAGATAGAACTGATTTGAACTGTTCAGGCAAAAATACAGATGCATTAATATATTTCTCCAAATAATATATTTCTCATTGTGTCTCCAGCACATGACTGAACAAGCATGCATTATAACCATGTGCAGAAAACATGAGAGGAAAGGAATATGCTCACAAAGATTAAGACATTGCAGTCAAGGTAGCCGATGATTTTGTGAGAGCATCTCCAGAAAATGGATACTGACCCAAAGCTCACTGATTTTTCCAGCGACAATACTCTTAGTTCCAAACTCCAGATGGGATAAAGTATTGACTAAACAATTTCTTATTCTTCGACTGTTATTTCTTCCTCCCACCCTGGAGCTACAGGTCAGGATTTACACTGCATCCAAAAGCATTTTTAAGTATCAAGAGGAAGTGGTATCTGACCTGGAGGGAGTATAGTCATTTTCTGAGCAATCAAGAAGGGATCTGACCTGGAAGTTAGTGCTGAGCAGAATTGTCCTGACAGAATAGTGTCCCTGGACAAAACGACTGCTCAGTGAGAGGGGCTGGCAAGAGCAGGTTTCTTTTGATGGAAGTTTCAGTGGAAAGTTATTGAAGCATTTCATTCTGAGGCAGTCAAATATTTTGCATCAATAAGATGAATTGCTTATTTTCAAATGCAGTATAATAAAGGCAAATGACATTTCCCATCACATTGAAGCAAAACTCTTGGAGGAAGGCTACCATTTCACAAAAATAAAATGCTTCTGCTTTCTCCAGTGCAGAAAGAAACCAAATCTTTAGATCTCAGGATGTGCTACTGGATGGATTTTAATGATTTGTTTGGATGACATCTAATAGCAATTGGTCTGGTTATTTGACATGGCCAAGGTTCTGGTGATCTGGAAAATGAAGAGGGCTAGGCTTTAGTGCAAGAACTGCAGATAGTTTCTAATTCCACCCAATGCAGAAATACTTGCTAAAGGCTTTTTCATTGTTTTATTTCCTCTTCAGTCCCTAAAACAGCAGGGCAACAGAGCCAACAAGGGACAGAAGAGAATTAGATCAGTTTTTAACAGGCATGCACAGCTCACATTTGTAGACAGTAGAAAGACAGAGGGGAAATAAACCTATCCAGAAAAATATATGCAGACAGGATTGTCTATATAAGGGCTTTGATTCCTTTGATATGAGGATTTTTCCTCTTCTTTTTGCTGAGCGGACAGTTGCTGCTGTCAGCTCAGTTATAGCGAAACATCACTCCTAGGAAGTTCAGTCAAAGAGGTGTTACTGCTAAGACATTAAAAACACTGGAAAAATTGCAAATATTTAAATTATTCCCCTGTCAACTTCATCAGAATTCAGTGCACAGCCATCTTAACCATGTCTAGATTAGAAACGCATGCTGAGTGTAGATCAGACATCAGTTTCCGTTTATTTTAGCTTTACAGACAAAGTATTCTCTTTGTTAATGGGAAAATAACCTATTTTTCACTTCAGTCAAGGAAATCTCTTTTTATTTCAAAAAATGAAGAGGATCTGGAAAGAGAATCACATAATCAGGTAGGGCTGTCAGCAGCATATGGCTTTGAGCAGGAAAAAGGCTATTTCTGAATTTGTGAGGCTGGGAGAATGTCTTTTATCAAGATAAAACATAAAAATTGTTTTGAAAACTTTACAATATTTCATCTGAGTTGAAACAAAAGCTGCTGGTGACAGACACAAACAATTTACTTCTTCAGAGCTAGGTGTGGGAACTGCAAAGCGAGAAGCAGAGCTGTGACTCCAGGTTATTCAGCATAATCCATTCCTTTCCTAAGGCTTACACAAGTGTCCTTCCCATTACAGCATGCTTCAGAAAAGAGCCTTCCTTTCTCTGTATATTTCGCATCCTTTTTCAAACAAACACTGTTCATTTATGGCTCTTCTTACTGAAGTGGAAAGGACAGAGGTGAGCTGCTCACTAGGACTTGGGTGGTAGTCCCATGTGATGCTGCTCTATGCTCCTGTGTTTCTCAAATCCAGTGGCTCATCTGACATTTCCGAAGGGATTTAACGACCTTTATTCCAGTTAATAGAGGAGTCTTAAAAATTCAGGTGGTTTAGAAAAGTGTCCAAAATCCTGTTTACTTCTCCAAGCCAATCCCATATTCCAAATCCTCAGTTCATATCTAGAGAAAATGTTACCAGTCAAAGGAATAATCTATCTTAAGAAAATTATTTAGCATTTTCTTCTAATGAACTCTTTGAATATTTTACACTAGGCTTAGAAACTAAAATGCAAACAGTCATCTGAGCCAGGTCCACTGGTGTGAATCTGGTAGCTAAATAATACAGCAGAAAGGCATACTGAATAGAAAATGTTTTGAATATTTTAGAAACACTTGTAAAGCTGTTCAGAAGGTGAAGATTTATAAGCCGACTGACTGCAAGTGAACTTTTCTAGAGATAAATGATGAGCTCACCTGCTCCACAGGCTTTCAACATTTGCATTGGGATACAGAAGCAGATGATTAAATTTGCAGCTGTAACCACTGCTGTCAATGTCCTTATGAAAAAAATTCTCAGAGATCCCATAGAAATGCTTCATTAACTCATAGTCATGCCCTTTTTGGGCAATGTAGTGGTTAAAAACACAAGGGAAGACAATCTTCACTTCTACACCACAGCCTCCAAACATCACACATTTCCAAGGACACTCATCATCCTGTTTCCCCAGGTTTTGACATTAGGGCCAAACAAAATGCACTGTTTTCCTCGCCCCCCCCCCCCCCCCCCCCACCCCGCGGAGCACAAACACATATGACCAATACTCAGTTATTTTGTACTCTTCTCTTTTGCTAGCCATAGTGGTCCATCACACAAGGCTGTCTATTTACCCATGCCCATGGAGAGCACATAGGTTATTAGAACAGGTTGCAAAACCCAGCCCAGCAAGCACTGTGTTTGTCCTTTACATAAAAAAAAAAAAAAAAAGGTCATTCCTGTAATAAACATCCTAGATACAGATCTTATCCTACCTTTGGGCCCCAAATGAACTTACATGCATCACGGCATCAGTTAAACAGGGAAGAAGTCCACACTCTTCTTTCATTTTGGCTACCTTTGCTGAAAGTGCTTCATTGGCACAAATTTAAACATTAAGAAATAAGAAAGTCTCCAGGTTGTTATGCATCTTTAGGAATAATTTCATTCCCTTTCCCCCCCATTTCTCCACCAAATAATTTTACCACACATTTGCATGCAGATTGCTCCCTACCATGGCCACACCAGAGGTTTCAAGTTGAAACACACTTTATTTATTCATTTTCTAAGGGCATTAAAACTAAAATAGGGATCAAAATCAGGGCCTTGTAATCAGGCTTTGAGAAAGATATTTTTTGGCTTGTGTTTTTAATGAAAACAGAGATTTCCATTGCAGTTCTTTCTCTGGGCAGTGCTCAGAAATCAAATCTCCTAAGCCTTCCCCTTCAGCTCAGGGATGCTCAGGACTTACACATTTCTTCCTAATTTTACTGGTGTGACATTCTCACTCTCATTTATAACAACACATCTCCTGCATTTCATTTGTAAGTTACCTGAGGAGTTTTCCTGTGTTTATTATTATCATTATTTATGTACCTGGAGGGGGAAGGAAGCAACAAAAATCAAGGGAAGAAAATGAAATAAAACAAATCTTTCACCTTTCACAGCACTCCTGCATTTGGCAATAATTATCATCAAGCAATAAGGAAAAACAAATATTTCCTTTAAAGAGTTGCAACTAGCCAGAAAAAAAAAACCAACTTCCAATAAAAAATATATACTTATTCCAAACCAACCTAGATTATATGGCAGAACATTTTGCATTTTCCTCACATCCATCTTTATTTCAGTTCTCATTAGCATAAAAACAAGGCCTCTATTTCTTGTAGAGCTACTAATGCCTCATAGAACAGAAACATATCATTTAATTTTCCTGATATGGCATATAGATGTTTTTCCCTTTTCCCTTTTTAAATGTTTTGTAAATGGAGAGATTTTACTGAAAGAGGTGTTCTGTTCTCCAGGAGCTCTTTGAATCCTGCTGTTTATATTTAACCTGGAGTCATGATAAGCCCCTTCATTTTTCTCTAATTTGGCATTTCATCTTTTTATTTTAATAAAAATCAAGAGTAACACACAGCATGTTCCATAGTAGCATCTGAGTTAATGCAATAAGCAATTATAAAGCTTATAGTGGCTTGAAGCTCAACTTTTACATATTCAGCTAGCAGCAACCCTGGCTCATTTGCTCAGTGGCACAGTGCTCAGGCTGAGAAGGTCGCTGGCAGACTTGCACACAGCAAAATGCTCCATCTTATCATGTGTGTTATGGGGCCCTGCTGCTAGTAGCATAGCAAAGTTGGCTGCTGGGGTGGGTATCACAGGGAAAAAAATCAGACCAGTGAGAGCAAGGGGTTCCCAAGAAATTTGATAATTCTCCTCAATGAGGTCTCTCCACATGAGGTTTGCTTTGCCTATTGGGGGACTGTAAACAGACCAGAAGATTTAAGTATGCTTTAGGTCCATGTTCCTGATACCATACTCACATACAAGGTACTTTCAGATCCTGTTCTCTCCTCATGACACCCAAGCATCACCACAAAATGAGGGTCCCCCTGCCTCCTAATATTGCCCCCATCTCCTTGTACAACCTTAATATCAATTAGCCCCAGTTCTGCAATGAGCTCCTTATACAGATACATCTGCTGAGGCGCTGTTTTAACAACTTTCTGCACCAAAACCTAGACAATAACAACACCACCACCACAAATGCAAAAAAAAAAAAAAATGCCCCAAGTCATATACACTGTTTCTTATACAGTTAGGTTAGTAAGCTTAGTTAGGTTAGTAAGTTCTGCTACAGCAGGTTAATAAGAATAGAGTTATCGTGCTTACCAGAGCAGGCAACTATCCCTTTTACTACAGAGGCCAACCAAGAAGAAGAAGTTCAGCTATTCATTAGGGCCAACTGAAGGGAATTAATAAAGAAGAAGAAAGCCTATAAAAAAAGAGACAAGTGGAGCCAGCTTATTTTCTAGGGTAGGTCGAGCTGAGGGTGAAGGTGCATTTCAGAGCACCCAGAAAAAATGGGTGGGAAGCCTGGAGGATTTCCATTAGGGGATGTCTACACTGTGAGAAATTATCGTGATTTTACAATAAGAATTTTGCTTGTGGAAACTCCCTTTGTTGCTTTAATTATATAAGCTTCAAATTTGGAAGTCTTTCTTTCTTTTGTGCTTAGTTTCTTTCTACAAAATGTAGGCTGAGATTAGGTTCTCAAATGCTCTGAGCACAAGTTATTCAGACAATACTTTAGTTCTGGGTCGTTGGCAGTCTTTGAAGGGAGACTTACACCTGTCAGAGCTTGGATTCTGGTTCAATCACTGTGTCCTTTTAATTACTGCAATTTCTATGCCATCCAACAGGCACTCTTCCAGTGTAGATGAAAATGCAAATAATACAAAGCAGCTTCTCACTACAGGTTTTAAAGCAAAAGAGAAAAAAACATCTCTCAAATTTCACCGGAATCTCAGTAGCTTGCAGTAGGAAGTATTAAATCGGGACAAATGTCTGAAGTTAATCATAATGCTTGCTGTAATGCTAGGCAGTTATTCCCTGATGTCCTTATGACCATTCTACTAAAGCTCACATTTGATTACATTCCTGACGAGTGCTATGCAGTGCTGATCTTAAAGTGCTGAGTTACATGATGTTAAGGTATCACAGAAAGAAAATCCTTTCTGTTTACACACAGAAAATAGACTTCCACAAACAGAAAAGTATTTAGCAGTAAAAAAAAAATAAGCAAAAAACCCAAACCCATGATTACCACCCCACCTCCCAGCGTTTTCTCCTGCATACAATAAAAATGGTAGGTTTTTTGTTTCACACATGACAAGGGAGGGAAATAAAAGTTACACTATTTTCAGCATCAAAGATCGAATACTGGTGGAAAATGCTGGTATTTCCTGCCACGTTAATGAAAAGAAATGACATGGTAACATTTATAAACGTAACAATGAACCAAATGGTACTTCTGTTCAGTGGTACTTGTATCAAAGCACTGAAAGCAATCTAAAGCAATAGAGTTTATTTGGAGTAGAGAGAGGTGGAGAAATTGCTCACAGAAACTGCATTTCTGCCATGGTGGCAAAGCTCAAACAAATTCCCTCTCCACCATGACTCGGGTTTTAATGCCCAGAGGACTTGATCCCCAGTTCCTATTGACCTAGCTATTGTGTAATGAATATTTTAATGCTCCACCCACGTGAAATGAGTTTGTTAGTTCTCATCCACACCAGGTCAGCTGGCACTTGGGCATCTAAGCACGATGCCTGGTGGTTGAATAGAGAATAACACCTGACTCTTTGGAAAGGCCTAAAATTTGCTGCCCCATGTTAGGAGAAAAATGTTTTCTCCTGCATATTCTGTCTCCCTCTGCTGATGCAGTTAAACAAACAACTTGCTCTCAGAAGCATAGGAATTATAAACTAGTAGAAAGAAACATATCTCAAATCTATCAAAATGGCAGCAAGTTCTGGGCATCATTTAACCAGGGAGAGAATGTCATAATCCCTGGTGAGAAAAACTGTGTACATGATAGGCTGTGACGTATACAAAATTAGTGGAGTAGTATTGAAAAACTATTCACAAAAATTGCCTGGAGTCAGGGCCTGGTGAGTGCTGACAAATAATATAGTTGATGTCTCGATAGACTTGGAGGCCAGAAAAGAGAATAGGATGAAAGAACGTAGATGTATCTGGCTCTCTGAAATAAATTAGAAGGAGAAATTAGGCACTCTGCTCATGTGACTCTTATTTCTGTGGAAAACAAACATGACACACATGTTTTATGCATGAATAGAAACAATGTCTTTTTGGAAGTCCACAGTCCATTTTGGGTAACCTCACGTCTAGGAAGAAATAAGACTGACAGCACTGAAGTGAAGGCAAACAGACTGATTTCAGACCAGAAAAATGCTCCCATTTACACATTTTTCAAAGCATATAAACACTCAGAAGGAGACAGGAAAAGTTGTTCAAATAACACAGATAAGGCTGACTTTTTCTTTCCCCCCCTCCACCAGTTTCTCAGCTCTGAATTCCCTTCCCATCTGAGCTGCCTCTCTCTTACTCACTCTTTCCCCGGAGCTGTCAGTAGCTGAGCATCTCCTCTCCATCATCTTTTCCTTGTTTCCCTCCCTGTCTCAGCACACAGGGAATACAATAAACTGAAAGGCAGCCAGATTCAAAATTGCGGAAAAGCACCACTTCTTTCACTTAAAGCACAAATCACTTGTACAAAATTACTCCCAAGGCTATGGATCACAAAAGGACAAAACATGCACATTGTAGATAGTGTAAACAAGGAGAGATTTGAATGTTTGGGGCTTCCAGGTGCAAGGCAACAAATACTCATACACATACTGGTTGAAGTTTTTGTTTGATTTCATCATTTTTCTGTGTATTTCTATGCTGCCTTCTAGGTTTTTAACCCTCTTTTGGAAACAGGTAGAACCTCATCACAGGCAGGGATTAAGATGGCTCTGCAGATAAGCCCTCTGTCCCCTTCCCATCCTAAATTATACTCTCTATCAGGGTACTTCACTTCTCTTCTTGAATGTCAATTCAGCAGGATAAAGATTAGCATAGCATTCACCACAGGATTGAAACAAGTCTAGACTGCATGAACAAAAAGAAAAAAAAATAAAATAGTAATACAAAGGTAGGTAGCACTGACATGTATGAGATGGGAGCATATTCCTCTGAAAAGTTTCAGAGGATATTCCTGGACAATGACTTGGACACCGAATGCCTGTGAGCCACTGACATCACTTGAAATTATACAGGCTGAGATAAAATAATTCCTTTGTGATGCAAATGCATCTTGAACAGAGATGGTGCAGCTGGTATATTAATACCAGCAGGGGAAATCAATTGGACAAGTTTGCTAAGACAAGAGAGTTGCATACTGTGTTTCTATCTTGACTATCAGAGTGGTGCAGTGTGAGCCTATGAATAACATCTCACACTGGCTCTAAATGTAAGCCTCTTAAATGTATAGTTTCCTACAACAAAAATGTCAAAAAGCACTGAAAGATCCCTTTCTTCTCGTACACATCAAAAAAAAAAATTTAATTGGATTAATTCAATGATCTGTGTACCCTGCTGGGGTACAGGGAAGCCTCATCAAACCCATAGCGGTTTGGCATCAGTTTTAGATTTCAAATAATGGGAAACAGCAATATAGACTTTCTTTTCTTAAGAGCTTTCTGACCTTCTGTCTGCAATTCCCACTCTGAGTGACTGCAGCCCAGGAAAATCGTGTGCTCTGAAGAGCCTGGTGGAAGCAGAGAATCTCATCAATTTTAATCCCTGAAAGGTTCACAGGGTCCAAGCCTGACAACAAAACATAGCACAACGTGGCTGAGCAGAGCGGATCTGCTCCATCCTTAAGCGAGTAACGGGCTCAGCACCTCTCTGCCCTGTGTGGCCTTTGCCTCTGGATTCTGGGAGAGGAGAAGGAGAATGATCTGCTGAAAGACCCTGTGTAAAGATGGTCAGCAGATAGGAAATACCAAGTGGCTGCTCTTTTTAAATGAAGGTGTAGCACTAGAAAGACTTCTGAACCTAATACCTCTCACGGGAGAGAAGGCAGACTGATGCACGATGTTTTTTTCTTTTTATTTACAGAATCATAGAATCACCTAGGTCGGAAGGGACCTTTTAAGATCATCTAGTCCAACCAATGGAAAAAAAAAACAAAACACACACACACACACAAAAAAATCCCAAACCAAAACCCAAGACAAAAAAACCCCTACACAAATGAACAAAAAAAACCAACAACAGCCCACCACACAAACCCTACACCGCACCCAAAACAACACCAATCCATATCCCTGAGCACTGTGTCAACTCATCTCTTGAATACCTCCAGGGATGGTGCCTCAACCACCTCCCTGGGTAGCCCATTCCAATGCCTGGCAACCCTTTCTGTAAAGAAATATTTCCTAATATCTAACCTGAACCTCCCCTGGTGCAACTTGAAACCATTGCCCCTATGTGACCTGGGAGAAGAGACTGACACCCGCCTCTCTACAGCCTCCCTTCAGGTAGTTGTAGAGAGCAAGAAGATCTCCCCTCAGTCTCCTCTTCCCCAGATTGAACCCCAGCTCCCTCAGCCGCTCCTCATAAGACTCATTAATCTAATTTTTTTGCTTTTACCTTGATGGAATGGAAATCCAGTTCTTACTCAGCTCCTCAGCATTTTGAGACAAAACAAGGTCCAGTCATCTGCCACTGAATAAAATGGAATCGAGTGAAAGAAATGCCATCAGTAATAAAATAAAGATGCATGGGTGGAACAAGCTCAGCTTCCCCAGTTCTCTCCCTGTATGCAAAATCTCAGCAAAGCCTGCAGGCTGTGTTGGGCTATGTATCTAGGAAACTTCTCCTTGCCAAAGCTTGGCAAACAGTAGATCTGAGAAATAGAGAACTCTGGTCCACCACTCATGGTTTAATCAGCTCATTTCCAGCACTAGGAACTCAAATCCTTCTCACTCATAAACTTTCTTCTGGGGCCTAAGCAGGTCTAGTGAGGACCAGAATAAAATTTAAAGAAGTCACTATTAAAAGAGCCTGCTGAATCCTTGCTAATGGTATGATAACATTTTGCTTTCCCATCCTCCATATGCTCATTTTTCCTACTTGCAAATATGTGAGTTGATTTAATAATGAAATATTTTTAAGTAGAGAGAACAAATGCTCCCCTAAAGAAGGTATAGTGCACAATACACAACTCCACAGTACAACTCCACATCTCTATGAGTATATTCCTTTCATATTTCTCCAAAAATGCCTGAAAACATTTGACTGCACAGAGAAGACAGATTTTTTTTTTTTTTTGTTATGCTGACCCAAAGCATTTAACATCATTTAAAAACTCTTTCAGCACTGGGAAGTAGTGTGTTAGTCTAGGCATCCTGATTCCCAATACAGCATGGACAGCAGTGAGATGGCTGGATGCACATTCCTGATGCCTCAAAGATGCTAGCACAGGTTAACAAGTTACCTTATTGTGCTTGCAGCTGCTCAAAGACCGGCTGCTTACTCCACGTTCTTGCTGCATAGCACAGCTGCAGCAGCTTTCTATTTACACCTCCACCTGTTTGCACATCACTGGAGACATCAGCATGGGTCTGAGACAGCAATTCTTTAAAAAGCTTGTAGAAGCAAAGGCAGATAGATATATTGATTAAGAGAACCACCAAGTTCTCATCCACATCTTATAAGTAAACAGGGAAAAGTGCATTGCTAAATCAGTGCTCTAATTATAGCTAGAAACAACAGAGGTAAAGTAGCTATATGGAAAAATATTAAGATGTGAGTAGAAATAGAACAAAGCAGGAGGAAGCCACAGATAACAGAGTGGGTAATAGCCCTCCAGCAGGCTGTGGGGTAACATAGTTAAGTTGAGATATTTGCTCATACAGTAACAGAAATTCAGATTTTATTTACTTTGTGAGCCACAGGTTTGTTTTCTTTACCCAAATCACACCAGGTGGGTATAATTTAGTATACCTACATCCTCCCATTGAAAAAGCATGGTGTGGATAGAATTAGCTTTGCAGTAGCAGGACATTTGGAGAAACATTGGATTTGGAGATTGGACATTTGGATTTGTTGGAGAAACATTCTTCCTACTCTTCTTTAGATATGTCTCTCACCTTCAGTGATGGACTTTTATACACATTACAAACATGTTGATGTCAAAGATCAGTGGCTGAAAATTTGTCCTGTGTCTTCTCCCCCAATATTCTTTTGACTGAACTCTAGAAAAGTATTTTTAAAATTATAACCCAGCTCCTTTCTATCTCCTAAAAATGTACTCCTTCTTCCACAAGAAATCCTCTTTGGGCAGGAGTTTGGTTATAGACATAATACATTAGATGAAAATCTTGATGTATATCCACAGCAGACCTCAGAGGCTGAGACCATGGATCCATCAGGAAGGAACATAATGTGAAATTGCTTGTACATGCTGTTCCTCCACTTGCTGGAAAAGCTCTGTTCTTGTGACACTTCAGGGATTAAGCTGACGAGTGTGCTATGCAACCAGGAGCTAATACTGCTTAAACAGCCTTTCTTAACCTTTTTTCTTTTTCTTCTTTTTTCCCTATACTGGTGACCTCTCAGACAAAGTTCAAGCTCTTTCTGCCTCTTTAAATGTAATGTGAAAACACAAGTAACACATTTATCAGCCTTCATCATGAAGAGTCATGTCTATAGGGAATGGGAAAAGTGATGAGGGGGATGCCTGTTTCCAGGCTGAAATACTACAGCTGACAAACCCCTTTACTTCTCAGCTGCTTTTGATTAACCCTGGAGATTGGCATCCTGTATGAGCAGAGTTGGAGCAGTGATCTGGGTCTCAGACCCAGGACCCTGCATTCTTGGGCATGTTGTTTCACCTGTGGTTCCTGTTGGGACTGCTCAGAGACATCTTCCCCCATCCCCAGTTAAGCAAACCAAGAAAAAAACAAAGCCTTTTGGAGCACAGTGCTGTCACTGATTTTCTTGAGATTGCTGTCTCCTCAGATGAACATTCCCAGCATATAAATTGATAATTTTATTGGTTAACCCACATAAAATTTTCTAAACAATGGCTGGATTTTCACCATAGTCACAAATGGTAGAGCTCAACCTTAACTGTTCTGCTGTGTAACCAGAAAGCATGGTTGCTTTCAAAACTTGTAATGCTGAAATTTCATGAGCTTCTAAACCAAAAACTTCTTGTTCTGAAACAACTGCTTCTCATGCAGAAGAAAACCTCCTCAGCCTTGTGAATGTGCTGTATACAACATTTGGTGTAGTTATGGTTCTACATCAGAAAGAGAGTAGATATCCCAACCTGGCTCAAAAGAATGAAAGTAATCATTGCCTGGATATCTGAATGTTTTCTTCTAGAAGGAAGAGCAGAGACTGAATTATGCCCTTTTAAAAGAATGAAAGCTAAGGAATATTTTTTTTTCTCAGTTGTTTAAAGGAAGGCAATAGAGAATGCAAAGGGCCAAGTAAATTGACATAAACAGTGAGAAATTATGCCTGTAGATGATTTTTATGTGGAATCATGTTCCACCCAGAAAACAAGCCCAGCCTATATTTGAGGGGCCAATATTGCGTGGGCAAACATGTTCCTTATTTGCAGGGCTTGGGGGTAAGTAAGTGAAACAGTTAATACAATTAATAAAGTTGCCATAGCAAGGCTTGTTGTTGTGTTGGTTAGGGAACAATTGGCACCCCCCTGAGAATATTGATTCTGGGTTATGGGCGGCAACTGGCAAGTTCTCTGTGCCACCTCCCTGGCAAAACTTCGAGGGTCTCGTCTGTAGAAGATACTAGCCTGCCTGGGTACAACTTGTCCATAGACTTTAAAAGCAGGAGAGGATAGCCATGCAGCAACAGGAATAGCTTGCTTCAGCTTTACCAGCTGGTCTGATGACTTTCCAACCTGGAGGCTGGATTCCTGCTACACACAAGGAGAGGGTACCCACAAGCCCCACACTCCTCCGAACGCTGATCTGCATAGTGCCTCTCAGCAGGACACCCAAATCTTAATTCTGGCTCCTAGAAAAAGAAGTGCTTAACAGACAGCCATTTCTTCTGCCAGAGGATGGCAGATTTGGGAACGGTTTGAGATGAGATCATCCTGAGTGCCATTATGCAGCACATGAAGGACGACCAGGTGATCAGGCCCCACCAGCACGGGTTCATGAGGGGCAGGTCCTGCTTGACAAACCTGATCTCCTTCTATGACAAAGTGACTTGCTTGGTGGATGAAGGAAAGGCTGTGGATGTTATTTACCTGGACTTTAGCAAGGCCTTTGATACAGTGTCCCACAGTATCCTCCTGGAGAAACTGTCTGCCCGTGGCTTAGATAGGAATATTCTACACTGGGTTAAAAACTGGCTGGAGGGCCAGGCCCAGAGAGTGGTGGTAAATGGAGTTAAATCCAGTTGGCAGCCAGTCACAAGTGGTGTCCCACAGGGCTCGGTACTGGGGCCAGTTCTCTTCAACATCTTTATCAATGATCTGCACGAGGGGATCAGATGTACCCTCAGTAAATTTGCAGATGACACTAAGTTGGGTGGGAGTGTCGACCTGCTGGAGGGTAGAGAGGCTTTGCAGAGGGATCTGGACAGGTTGGATCAATGGGCTGAGACCAACGTCATGAGGTTCAGTAAGGTCAAGTGCTGGGTCCTGCACTTGGGTCACAACAACCCCAGGCAGCGCTACAGGCTTGGGGAAGAATGGCTAGAGAGCTGTGTGGAAGAAAAGAACCTGGGGGTGTTGGTCAACTGTCGACTGAACATGAGCCAGCAGTGTGCCCAGGTGGCCAAGAAGGCCAAGAGCATCCTGGCCTGTATCAAGAACAGCGTGATGAGTAGGACCCGGGAGGTCATCATCCCCCTGTACTCAGCACTGGTGAGGCCCCACCTTGAGTACTGTGTCCAATTTTGGGTCCCCTAACACAAGAAAGACATTGAGGTGCTGGAGCGGGTCCAGAGAAGGGCAACAAAGCTGGTGAGGGGTCTGGAGCACAACCCTTATGAGGAGAGGCTGAGGAAGCTGGGGTTGTGCAGTCTGGGTAAGAGGAGACTGAGGGGAGACCTCATCACTCTCTACAACTACCTGAAAAGAGGCTGTAGAGAGATGGGGATGGGTTTCTTCTCCCAAGTTACAGACAAGGGGCAATGGCTTCAAGTTACGCCAGGGAAGGTTCAGGTTAGATATTAGGAAATATTTCTTTACTGAAAGGGTTGGCAGGCATTGGAATGGGCTGCCCAGGGAGGTGGTTGAGGTATTCAACCCTGGAGGTATTCAAGAGACAAGTTGACATGGTGCTCAGGGATATGGATTAGTGTTGGGTGGTGTTTTGTGTGGTGTGGATGTGATGGTGGTGTGGGTTTTCTTTTTTGTTGTTGTTGTTGGTTTTGGTTGTTTTTGTTTGGTTTTTTTATTGGTTGGACTAGATGATCTTAAAAGGTCCCTTCCAACCTAGGTGATTCTGTGATTCTGAGATAGGTACCTGTCACTTGGCTTGGAGAGTCAGACTTGCTGTTTCTGGGGATAGGTTGGGCATAGTGACTGCAACCCTTGTTCTTCCGTTGTCCTCCCTTCCCCCAAAGCAATCACAATTTTCCTTGTCTCTAGCATAAAGAAGAACAAGAAAGCAGGTCCCTGCTGTTGTGCCACCCCTAGCCAGCTGCCCCAGACAGTGGGCTGTGCCCACCTTCCAGCTGGATCCAACTGAACAGGACACGTCCTTCCCATTCCTGGTCTCAGGAAGAGAGCTTCTGAACTTTAAATACTTTAACAGTGAGTTGTTTTTCCCCATCAAATTGCCATTTTATGGGATAGTCTGAAACTTAAACACAATGAACTTTATTACCAAGCTGACATTTATTTGCAATGTGTATTTACTGCCTGGAAAGCAGGGGCGAGTGGTATGTATTCTCCTCTGTCAAACAAGGAAAAGATACAGCAGGACTCTCTGCATTACCTCCACCAAAGAGAATCAGATTTATTTACCTTGACTTGAGAGAGTCATTTTCACAGGATATCTCCATACTTTTACAAGCTAAGTGAGATCTACCTCATTTTTAACAAGGTATAAATACATCCTTCCTCTTTGGCTGTAATATCCTGATATGGAGGGAAGTGCTGAAAGATGGAGGATGTTTGTTATTTTACAAGCATTTTACAATAGCAGCCTAATGAGATAATGTATTTATTTATTATAACAATAAACACAGCTGTAAAATGGACCATAAAAAATAATAGATGACTCACAGATTTCTATACCCAACATGTCAGCTGTAATTGGGGAATAAATTAAATGATCCATCTGCTTGCCATCTTCTACACTATTTTCCCTAGTACCCTCAATATTTAAATACAGTCAGCATTATTTATATTAATTACTTACTAACAACAGCAACAACAAAAACTCTGCAAGGAAATTGATTGGCCTTGTAATATAATTCCCCAGCCGCACCACACACACACGCTATATTCTTTCCCTTACACTTAAGTGTAATGAGTATGATGGACTTGCTTTCCTTTATTAATAGTTTTCACTTTATCATGCCAATACTATTGAGTCTTCTCTTTATTAGTGTCTTGGAGACAGTTCTAGCAATGATATATCATATAAAAGGCTGAAAGACGGTTCAATCCATTAAGCTGGGAAAGAAAGCTTTTTCTCCTTTCCAAGAGCAGCAGCTTCAGGAGTGCAGAACTCTGACACAGTCCTAAAATTGGAATAATATCACCTAAAGACCCCAACAAAAGTGTGGTGGTTTTGATAACAAACATTATGCACATAGAACTTCAGAAATATTTCTCAAATGTATGCAAGTTTATAGATGCAAATATTGGCATTTATATAAACAAGACAGGAGAGAAAAATTGATACAAAGCAAGTTACTGACTTGGACAAAAAGAGAACCCAAATTTCTCCGATGTCATTGCCTAGTATTAGATTCATTAGGGCACAGTGCCATTGCTCTGGGGAATATTAATTGATCAGTGACAAGTTAAGTAATTGCTACCCCATCAAGACATTTCACTCTTTAGAGTATACATCAAATCCAGATTTAGTGTATTATTACTTCAGGAGGTGAATACCAAAAAGAGCTACCATGATGCAAAAAGCTATGGTTTAAAACTGCCTTTCTGTTTGCAATTTAAGTATAAAAATGTCACATCTGGTGCAGAAGTTCCTATTTTCATGACTTAATCTGTGTGTAAGAATTATTTTAATTATTTTTTTAATTAAGAAAATTATAGTAGATTGAAATGGCTTCAAGCTTTGGGATTCTTTTTTGTAGGAAACACAACTTAAAAGTTTTCTTAATGATCTGTAGAAGCTGTTGGCTAGGAAAGATTAAATAGCAGGAGGCTATTTTAACAGTGCACTGTCTAGCCATTAACTCGATAATCTTAGGCTGGACCCTAGCCAGTCTGGACACCAAACTGGGCCCAAACTTCTTTGTCCAGACAGCATTTTTAAAGTATTTCAGCCTAACAACATTGAAAAATTCATTAGCACTTTAGTCATTCTGTCATCACTGAAGACATTCAGAAAATTTAAATATTTACTGTAGTATAATAATATATTATAACAATTATAATATAATGATATAGAGAATTCATTAAAAGTCACATAATTAAATTAATACATTAATATATTTACAACTAAAACTTATGCCAGGTGTCATTTTTCAGACAACCAAATTGCCTGTAATTTGTTTGGAATTTGGTCAACTCTATCTCTCTCAAGATCAGGTCTAAGGTTAAGATATTAATATACCCAACAGTTATTGAGGACATCCAGTTAGAGTTGCACAGATAACTACTAGTATAAATTCAACTTCTTTTGAACCATTCACATTTTTTTTCTCCAACTCCCAAATGCCTCCAGCTCACACTGTCTGTAGGCATAAAATTAATGTTGCCTACTAGGTTTAATGGACTCTTATAAAATGCGTCCCCCAGTGCTCTTCTCCATCAGATGATGTGTCTTCTGACAGGCTGTATTTTTCTGTACAGCTGAAAGTTGAATAGTGGAATACATGGGGTATTTTAGGGTTGGGGCTTTTTTCCTTGGTGGGTTGCTTGGATGATTTTTTGACAGAAAATCTTTCAGAAAATCTCTCAAACAAACAAAAGAGCAAACGTTTCATCCTTTGCTGAAAGGGTTTGAAATGCAATGCACAGAAGGTGCATCTGCAGCGAGCAGTTCTCTAGCTGGCAACGATAACATCTCAGTGATGGGAATTGTGCTTACAAGCTGTTTCATCTAAATAAAAGAGGATGGTCAGGCAGCTATATTTCAAAACCAGTCAACAAAACCATCTACTTTCAATTTTCATTCCTCTCTCATCCTTCTCTTACAGAGTACATGAAGAAACCTACTGCAGACAACCTGCATGAGTATCTCATTGTTTCACAAGGGCAAAGCTATTTCTTCCTGTTAGCATTTAAAAGGCTTTGAGTGCCTGTGGTGGCTGGTTGTAGACATTATTGCTAGTTAGTGCTGTTATGGGATTCCACTTTCTCTATTTTCTATTTTAGTCCACTTTCTATTATTATTCGATATGGTTCAATAAAAAAGCACCACTTGGGATGAGACAGGAAATCTGAATAATAGGCATTATCCTACTTTCAGAAAAAGAAAAAGCAATATGGGTCCTGGAAGCAGCTCAGTGTGCCATTTTTATCAAAAATAATAGGGGGCTGTCTCCGTTTCTCTTCTGTGTCCATCATTTCACCAGCCACAGTAATAACCCATAATTCTTGGAGTTTTACTTTGGGATTAGCATGTTGCTGGACTCCTCTAAACAAATTCAACCCTGGTGTAATTGCACTGACAGCTACAGAATTGTCCCAGCAGGGTATTTTATGGATTAATTTTTAGATATTTTTTTCTAGCCATTTTTCTTGGAGACTTTCTTCGCCATAAACTAACACAAAATCAGATTTGGCTGCATATATGTCTTAGTTCTCACGATTTCCAAGAGAATCAGTCAGTTTTATTCCTCACTGATATCTTTCCATAGCCTCAAATGAATATTCTAATTTCTGTGGGATTTTCTTGTTCACATAGGTTAGATATGAATGTTACATAATGCCAGACAGTTTTGCTTTTGACATCTTTGTCACTCCAATAATGGTGGTACTGAGGCATCCATCACTTCCCTGGGTTCCCAGCTAGATGAACAGTGGACTTGGGTTTTTCCCCCAACCATCTTGCAGCATAATAAATCTTCACATTGCCACCCTTATAATCAGTACAGAGCTATCTTGTTATCAAAAACCCTACAAAACGATGGCCATATGCAGCATTATCCCTTGCGTCTATATCTAGGGGAAGAGACACAATGGATGTATTAATTGTTCAGAGCAGACGCAGTAACATTTTAGGACAACAAGAAGAAAGTTATTGTACATAATTGGCCCTGGAGGAAGAATCTGAGAAAACAGCGTGTCATATTGCGAATCTTGCTCATAGTCAGAGCAAGAATTAATCTACAGCACTAATTTCTATATGTAGAGATTTTGGAGTCTAAAGTCTGCAAAGATTCAGGACTTAGTATTTCATGTATCTTCTGAATGATGGATACTCTCACTCTAAGAGATTGACTGAGATATAAGGAGTTTCACTAGCTGTATAAATCACACCATCTTGGACACCATCTGAGTACCACTGGGAAAAGTCCTACTGTTTCACTAGTTCAGCCTAGTGTCACAATACGTGGCAGAATGGGCTAAATATTCTCCCTGACAGCAGCTCTGTTTGTGACTGATCTTACAGTTTCACAATGAGAAGAGAGTCTAGAGGAAAGCATGGAGATCATTAGAAGGACATCTGCATGAAAAGGGTGAAACAACTTTTTCTCTTTAATCAACATGCTATCAACAAATCTTTCACATGCATATGAAGATAAAAAGGAGGAGGAGATGTCAGACACTACAAGGAGTGAGGACAGTTCTTCAAGGATGACAATGAATAGGTTTTTTTTTCCAGATGTGAAATTAAAAAAACTCAAGGCCACACTATTAATTTCCAACAGTTTTGATTTCTGTATGGAATGGAAATTTAATTTCCACAGAATTCATTAACAACATTATTAGTTGTCTTGTGTTGTGGGGGTAATTCAGATTCTCTCAACAGTATTGTATTAGTCATCTAATGTCTCTAACTGTATTGTATTAGTCATCACAGACCAGATGTTTTTCTGCCAGCTTTCCTTTGGTTTCAATATTAGTAAGTCTAAATATAATATTGTTTAGAGGCTGTGATATGCAGGATTTTCTAAATATATCTTTGTTATTGATGGAAAAATGCAAGGACAAGGACCTTGCAAAGTCTTTATACAAGGACCTGTCTCAGCCTTGTTAGCAACAGCCTAGCTCTAGTCTTTCTAGTGTAAGGTTGAGGTACACTGATATGGACTATCCTTATTCATAGCATCTGGGTAGAGGGTCTTTGAACTGTCTGTCCAACTCTCCATGCCATCAGTAATGAAGGATGAATTTATTGTGTATTTCTTTCACCATAATGGAATGTATTTGAGCAACAGGGTAGGAGACTAACTTTGGACAGTGAGTGTCTGCAACCTCCTTAAGTAAACATTCATCACAGAGAATTTTTGTGCCCATTTTTCTATCATGAAAAAATAATAGCTGAAAAAATTACTCCTTTTTGTTAAATCAGGATTAACCTAACATTAGCCTGAAAAATTTATGCCTGATTCTGCTTTTTGTTGTTGTTGTTTTTAATTCTTATACACAAGATTTTAATTTTTGCTGTTGTGTTTCTTGGATATCTTTGAATCAAAAACTAGAACACCTGCTGTGTTACCATACCAATCTGACTTTCAGAGAGGGATGAATGTCAGCATGTGATGAGCTTTCATTTATAGCCTGATGGCACTCTAGTTCCAGAGACAATATCAGTTGAAGCTTGCATTCAGACACAAAAGCATGTGCTGTACAAATATATGAAGCATTTTCAGCATCTAATAGTAGGTGTCTGATATTGGCCTATCAGAGTGTCATAAATGCAAAAAAACACATGTAAAGTCAGCTTCAAAAATAAACTCAGTCCATCAATGGCCTAATATAATCTGGTTTGGCCATTGTGACACATAAGAGTTTTGGGATAAATTTTGAAGTCCAACAAAATGACTTTGCCACTAACTCCTCAATAAGCCCAATGGTCACCAACAATTGTTCTCCAATATGGGAGGAGAAACCCAGGAGAATCCAGAGGAAAGTGAGAACTTGTAAGACAGAGAGAAGATATATTCTTGAAATATAACAATAAACCAGAGTGGAGGTAGCATCAGACAGGAAATTATCAGATTCTAGGCCATGGAAGTGACTTACACCTACTGAATAAAGGGCAGAAAGCCAATGATGCCTGGAAATGGCAGGACAGTTATGAGTTAGTCACTCTAAACAAAACATGTTGAATAAAACTCATCATTCAAAGGACTTAGAAAAAAAGACCTCAAAATCTGAAAAGCAAGGTCAGAACAGTTTCACCCAGAAGACAGTATTGTTAAACACTTTAAAATATTTCACTCTGGTAAATGTTAGGCAATACCATTAACTTGCATTTCAGACTTAGAAATAGTAGTAGAATTGATCTTCAGCTAACTGGAATGAAGTCCCTCTATTAGAGAGATGTTAAAATCACCAGTCGAATGGTTGTACCCTTGTAATCATTTTGAAATTCTGCAGTGATGGGTCAAATCCCCATAGTATTATTTCCAAGGGTCTCAGAAGCTGTGGACAGGAGTCTCATTATTTTTAGTGGGGATCCCTGCCTCCCCACAACCCAAATATTCTCTAGTGTCAGAAAGGACAGCACGATCAAGGCTTAGAAAACTCTCTAGGTTCACCCATGTGTTTACACATACTAGAAAAGTATCACAATACTTTTCTGTGTCACAATTTTTACTGTTCCTGTACCAGTATCCCCACAAACACAAATTATAAGGCTTGTCTCTCCTCAGGGAAATTGTTTTGTCAGCACTGGAGTCACTGTAGCTGAAAATCAAGGGAAATACCAACGTCTGTCTCAGCCTGAGCCATAGATCCTAATCCACTGCAAGAGCAGAAAGGGAGGTGTGGCCCAGATTACTACTGCTTTATTTGTATGGTTGTCATTATCCCAGGCCCTACTCAGATGATGACTTAACCTCCGTTGCAATTAGGTTAAGAATGTTTTTCCGATTACCATGATGATTTCTCTTTGACAACCTGCTCACTCAGTGATTCAAACTGTCTCTGATAGTGTGAGGACACTCTACTTTGCATGACATTAATAAATCTTTCATCAGTACATTTCAGATTCATTGCAGTTACAAACAAAGTTGTTTGAACTCACGTTGTGCTGTTTGATGTATCTTTTGAGGATGCTCACAGCAGAGAGAGGCCAAAACTGGGACAGCCTCCTGAAAGATGCAGATACAAACCCTAATTTTGTACTATCTGCTGAATCTTTGAGGATGCTGATAAAGGCTGGAAGCAGAATATCAGTTCTACATTCCTCCAAAGAATTCACATCCAACCTCTAACTTTTCAGCATGGTCTATCTGATCATCAGGGCTTAGAAAAAAACAGATATAAGATAGGAACATGGACAGAATTTGATGTTGGATATATATTAAAAAAAATAATATCAAGAGATGACAAATGTCTAGCATTTTATCTGATAGATATCTTCTTGTGATACTGAGAAATGCCTTTTATTAGGTGATAATTATTTTAAATTTTTCTTTAAATGTGAATGTAAAGTGATCTAAAATCAGTGGTCTTCATCAATTTGAAGGAGACCAACCACTGAGGAAAATCAAATTCGTTAAGCCTGGTTAGGCACTAACTTCGTACCCAAGTCCCTAAGAGAAGTAATGCAATCCTTCCCTGTTCAGGACTCCTTACCAACAAAAATAGGTAAAGGAACTTCCCTCCCTCAATTCTTGTGCTGCAAATAATTCTGCTGTCTTCAGAGGCATGAGGACAGGTTCACAGAATGAGAAGTGTTTGTTTTCCTGTATTTAGCCAAAATCTACTGAGGAAACCATCAGGAAGAGAGAACAAGCAATGTCATTTTGATCTAGATGGAGACTTTCTGCAATATCAGTCTCTTATCACAAGCACCAATGATCCACTCCTTTATCCATTTGATTCATATTCAAGGTGATTTTAACATCCACCAGAACTGAGAGTCTGAAATTCTGATTAGATGGGTCTTTTATGGTGTGCTTACATCCCTCTGTTTCGGCATGGGTGTGTGACATATTTATCCTGGATAATTGCCCCGCTTTTCTTCTTTTTGCAAAGTCTTTGTTCAGATATCAATCTCTGATTTCTTTTCTGTGCTGTACACCTCACTGTATCTAGATAAAAACCAAAATTCAGTTTTACGTGTCAGCAAGTACCCATTGTTGAGACATGAAGGGCTAGCTCTATTTTTTAGGATCAGAATGCAACTCAGTGGTGGTTGGAATGTCTGAAGGGGGAACAGGGAATGTTGCCACTATTTATTATTGTTATTTGTTATTTTATCTATGTATTATATGTATTATACCTTTAATTATGTATTTGTTATTATTATAGCTATACAAAAAGTATACTTATTATCACTACTTTTAACATTATATGTTAAGGTCAACTTCATATGCAGACAGAAACTCTCTGAAAAAATGACTGAAATAACCTTGTTTAATTAAAAAATAACTGAGTCTCACTGGGTATCTGAGATAAGGCTATCCCTGGATATCTGAGACAAGGCTGTCCCATAAAACTTATCCTAGGAGAGTGACCTGGGAGACTTGGGCACAAGCCACCTTGCAAAGCCCCCAGAGGCACTGTCCACTAAATTGCTACCTCAGATGATGCCATCATGAAACATGTTGTGGGAACCCTGAAGAATTCACATAACTTCTCTCATCCTCCATTTCCTATTAGGACAAAACCAATGGAGAAATTAGATCAGGTATAAGTAGTAATACGTTTGACCTTAAACCTCGGACTTTAAGTGCATTTCCCATTTTGAGCAGAAATTGTGCCAGAAGCTTAAAGTATGGATTGCTCTTGACAGAACCCAAGTCTCTGTCTAACTAACATCATGAACCGCTTGTACTGGGTCTGGTGGGGAAAGGGTTAATTCTTCCCAGGACCTAGCAGGGACACATGTATTCCATCCCATGTGAGCCATGCCCAGAAGGGTGGCCGGTAGCAGGGGAAGGGGAAGAACTGGAAGTGGGGGAGGAAGAGGAAGTCACCCCAGGGCAGAAGAAGCAGGGCGGTCAGGGGTGTCCCGGGTGCGGTTGGCAAGTGGCGGTATCATAATCGTGGTTATATATTCCTCTGTCAGCATTATTGTTGTTGTTTCTTGTGCCCTTTGCTGTTCTGTTTAATTGCCTTTGTCTCAACCCATGAGTTTTGCCTTTTTCGATTTGCCCCTTGGTGGGGTGGGGGCTCTGCTCTGTGCCAGCAGCTGCTACATGGTCCTTGCCATCTGAGGCCAAACCACGACACTGCTGCATGTAACTTCTTGAAAAATTCTGAATTCCTGTGAAAGCTAATGGAAATGAGAAGAGACATACAATCAGATTTCTGCAATGAAAATAATTTATAATTTTGTGGTTTTTCACTTTTTTTATTGCGACAGAGACCGATGAAGGCAGAGGGAAGGATGACTGAACTCTGACATTAAGTTTTTACTTTTCCAGCTGATAAATATGTTCAAGGAGACAGTGAGACCCACATACCATCACAACTAGCATAATGATCTTCCATTGCTTATTACAACACATGCTGAAGTTGCAGCATTTTACCTCCTATCTTCAGAAAGCTGCTGACATCCTTGGGAAGCATTTCACCCTTTTTTTGGCTCACTCAGGCTACAGAAGGGAAATTAAACTGCATCATAACACTCCCTTAGTGGAAAGTGGAGTATCGAAAGTGGAGGCAACCTGGCACTGTTACAAGTGTGCACAGGCATCATTTTGTGAGGAATGGAAATGACAGAGTTTACTGTCCACAGTGTTTGTTTGGTGTTTTGATCATTGGCTCTTGCCTTTCACTTGCTTGTAAGGCATTTGTTTTACTTGCATTCACAGCCTTGGAGGGAATCTGCAGAGGCTGGCTGTTAATGATTAGTTAAACTCTCTGACAGACCAGCTCTCAATCCTGTTCCCAAACCAAAGGCAGCTCATCCACAGTAGACGTGCTTTTCTCCTAGAGTCATTAACACTTCCGCTCAACAAAGGCTCTCATCCCTCAGCCACCACCATAGCCTGGGAAGAGCCTATGAAAAAACAACAGTAACTAGCATCCTCCAGCAGCAGGAGCGTGAAGAGAAATGGGTTTGGCTATGGCAACTAAGGTGAAAATATCAATTCATCCACCAGCAGCTGTATTGGAGCTGCCAGCAGCAGTTCACAGGCTGCAACAGGAGCAGGGCAGTGCATCTTTCACCCTACACTGGGAACACGTCTCTGAGAAAGAGCTGGGTATTTTACTGGATAACTATTTCTACAGCCAAGCACATGCAAGATCTTTTCCCAGACATGCAAGACAGCTCTGGTTTGTTTTTTTTTACTCCATAATATGTTTCTTGGAAGCGATACTTGGTCATGTTGGTTAATCTTACTCAATGGCTTGTTTATGCCTTCACCATATGCTCACTGTCTACCTGCAGAAGCTCTGTTACTCTTTCTATTCTCCATCACCCTTTCTTTTTTCCAAAGTTTCTCTATTACCTTTTAAATTTTGACATTTAGTCTTTCTTGCACCTGGGACACTGCTCTCTGCTTCTCCAGGACTACAAGCCCTCAGAAGCTCTTCAGAATATCCCTCCTGTCTCCAAACCTTCAGTTTTGCTTACTGAGATTCACCTGTTTGCATACATTTTTTCACCACCAACATCTTATATTAGAACACCGCCATCAGCTCTCATACAGACTGAAAGGACACCTACATCTCATTTATTCTTGTCTTCTTCTACTTCCTTACATTTATTACTCTTATTCAATCCTTTCCCCTCTCTTTACTTTGTTTGATCTTCTATGATTAACCTACTGGATTCCTCTTTTCCTTATCTGCCAGCTCCCAGTAAGTATTGCGTGACCGTCAAAACCTTGACGTCAAACCATGTGTGCAGCTCTGTGCTGTGAAGGAGGTGACATGTTTCAGTTTTTCTGCAGGGAAGTGACAGAGGAGCAGCAGGACTCAGGTCAGCAGCTGGGGGGACATGCCACTAAGACAGGGGTTTCATCTTTTAATGAGATTAGCCCATGGAGGAGAAAAAAGGCAAGTTCAATTTCACATAGAAACCCCTGTACCAGGAAAGACATTCACCAGAATGTTGCTGAGGACAACAAAAAAATACAAGAGAGCAGTGTTTTGCAGGTGAACAGGCTAGATTTAGACCAGCACAAAGCACAATCAATCAATTTTTGTGCTAGCAGCAGTGACAGAAAAGTGCAGAGCATAACTGAACTTGGTTTGCTTGTTTTATAGACTTTTAACAGGCTTTTCAGAGCATCTGGCAGAAAGGAATATGGCAAATTTTAACACTATTGATCATACTTAAGGAACTGATCAAACTTATAGCAAGCTGATGGGTGGGCCATGAGAGTGAGGGAGTTATTTCATGCTAACACATTGCACACAACTGTTTTGCCTCATTATCTTTTAAATATGTGCTAAGTATCTGGAATGTAGAAACAATGCAAGTGTAAAAATGCAAAACATCTGAGGCCACAAAGAAGCTAGTTCCAAGAAGAGAACTAGGTCATGATTCTTCTGGATCCACTAAAAGCAGTAGAAGTGATGTGGTGCCATGATAGATGAGGATGAGCTCTATCAATATTAGCAGTATTAAGCGTGGCATGCATAGTCAATTAATTTGTTTTACACCAACAGAGAATAGAAACCATTACATAGTATAGTTTGTATTGCAAAACATAAGAAGGAAATTCAGAATATCTGGAGAATATTGGGAAGAAAGCTAGGACTTTCTTGAAGATGAAATAAAAGCATAGTGGAAGCACCTCTGCAGTTTCTATTGCATAAACACACTATTTATGCTATGTAAAGCCAATATAAATAGGCTGCCAGCTGCTACAGCTAATATAAATGAGTGAAAAAAACTGACCTAATGTTATTTTACACCTTCACTGCACTCTGTTTGCATTGCTGTAAATGACAACACAAGACACCAATCAAGTGGAAAATTGAGATCAGTATTTTTGGTTGGAATATAAGCTGTGAGAGATGCTGCCCTAGTTTTGCTCCTTTCATTTACATGGGAGTTCTGCTGCTTATTCCAGTGGGGATAGAATTAGACCATTTCAAAATCCTGCTCTTGCTTTTTGCTAAACAATAGGAAAATAGCCCACAATGCAAAGCTTTCAGTACCTGAATAAATCTGCATCCTTCACCTTCTCTTCAATTCTAGTATGCATCCAATGAAATGTTTTTTATTACCTCTATTCAGACAAAAAGCCATCTCCCATTGAGAAGTCACATTTTGTAACTTAAATGTCCATTAACATGCATCTAATTTGTAAAAAGGGGAAGTGTAAAATGTGAAAAAATACTTTCAGAGAAGCATGGAGAATATTTCTGGACAATAAAGAATTTTTTTTATCAGCTGGAGGGCAGCATAACAAGGGCCATTGACAAGAAGTTTAAAATCAGACTGGTAGAAACTAGAAGTTAGACATTAAATGGACGTCTGCTCCTTCTGGGAAAAGTAACTAATTCCTACCTAGTCCATATTTTATGAAGTTTTTTCAAAACAAGACCAGCCCTTTACTGGAAAGGGATTTGGAACTAAATGTGTGTTACTGGTTTCATTATAACAATAAGTGGGTGAAACTCTCCAACAGTCACACAGAATCTAACTCAGAGATTCACAACGTAAGATCAAAAGAGATCTCTGTTTTCTTATTGAAATATCTGAGGCCACCCAATTATCCAGACCTGAGTCCAAAAACTTCTATTTGACTAAAGCACTCTTTGTCTTAGATTAATGCTTGTCTCCTAAAAAAGCTTTCAGACTTTATTGTGAAATCTGAAGAGACTTTGTCTCTATCCCTTTCCTTGTACTTTGTTCCAGTGGTTAATCACCATTACCATGTATTCTGAAAAGCTTCTTTTGAGTCTTAATTCAGCTTCAGCCTTTGCTTCTTCTGGTGCATCTCTCCTCCAGGCATAAGAGGTTCTTAATACCTCCCATTTTTTTCCCTTTGTGAATGCAGTTTATAAAAAACACAACCAAACTTCCACCTACCCTCCTACACACACACATGAGCAGAGATAGCTTTCAATCAGCTGCAGCTTGTATCCACCTTGCTCAAATTCTTGTAGCACCCAAATCTGGAGCTTTTCTGATTTTTTTTAGGAAAAAAAATAAAATCACTGCAGATTTACAAACGGAGCTTCTGGTGCACTCATCACAGCCTTCAGTATGCATAACCATTCGTAACCTTGTCTAAATAAAATATGTTTTGCCGACTTCTAAATTTTTCTTTAAACCTCATAGGTTTGGTTGTTGCTTATCTTTTGCCTATGGTGATAGAGGGGTCTCTGTTATCAGACTTTCCTTTTTCTTGCAAATACTTCTGCTCATCTCACTTACAAAGGAGAACATAAGATATTATTCCCTGATTCTTCCACTACATAATAATTTCCTATCATACAATCATTAACTCCTTAAAATGTAACAAGTAACTTCTTTAATTGTGAGCAATTATATTCCTGTCTTTTCAGTGTTTATATCCCTTTCACCAGTGCAGCTGGGAGTCATAAAAAGTCAGCTAAACAGACTAGTAAATGTGGCTGCTATTTCCTCTACTAGTAGCTACCAGTCTTTTTTCTTTATATCAGTCCAACTGATATACTGGCAGTATATACTGTCTTCGCCTTCTGCAGTTTCCCTAGCCAGCTAAAGTTAATTACATTCTAAGATCAGGTGAACAGATAAAAAATTGTCTAACATCCTAATTTTATTCATGGATTGGAAAGTTCTTCATTTCTGTATGATAAGTTCATCACCTGCATCTTTCCAGCTGCAGGACAAAAGTAGTCTTTGAAAAAATTCTGCTTTCTCTGCACCAAAAAGAGCTTTGTTATCTCTCTCTACCAATCAGAGGAATATCTTTTGCAGGGATTTTGGTTCCTAATATAAATGAAAGGGAAGAAGTCTGTATGACTTACAAGCACGGATTTTCTCTAATTTTTGTGGTCTTCTGTTATTTTTTTCTGCACTTCACAATTTCCCAGGGTTATTGATTGCCATCTGTTTCTCCTTTTCAATGTTAACTCTAAATTGCTTTGAAAAGAATTAACTGCCTCCCTTGCACATTAAACTAGAATCAGGTTTTAGCTAAGGTCATTGTTTTTCCTGATTTGTTGATTCCTAAAATTAATAAAAGCTCTCAATTTTCCTTCTCATTCTTCTTTCTATTCCTTCTCCCTCAAATGGCTCAGCTAATAATTTTCCTTTTGCTTAGTGAAGCTGTGTTTTCTTGGGCAGCATGCTGTATCTGTTTTCCTTTTTGCAAGTGTAATCATTGCTTCTACCTTCTGTTTGCTCATGTGAGTGTAAAGGGGTCGTGAGTACTGGTCTCTAGCCAACCAGCTTCCAGCCCAATGAGTAATTCACCTTTATCCATAGCAGTGAAGCGCAGAATAAAATTATTTTGTTTTTTGCAACAGTTCTAATATTGGAAAAGGGTTCTGACTTTATTTTTCCAAATGGTGTAATGGCAGGGGGATGTGAGGGTTCCCCTGTGCAACACAAGGTGAAATCATGATGTTTATTTCTATCAAACACAAAATTATGTCCGTCTTGCTGAGAGGCACCCTCAGACTTGACTTACACTGGGGTCAACCTGCAGCCTCCTAGTATCTGTTTTTGAGTATATGTACAGAAAGCAACTGGGAAGCATTCATTTATGTCTTCAGGCTATAGAAAGAGGGAATTATCTTTTTTTTTAAATTAAAAAAAATAAAAATGATGTATTGAAAAAATAATATAGGAACATCAAAATATACATGCCAGCTCTACTCTGCGTAGCGCCACACAGGGATGTTTTGTATTAACTTTTCACTCTCATTTCCAATTGACAGCTTAAAACCAAGCTGCACCTTGTTATCTCCTCAGATTTCTTTATTTAAATTTATTTTCTTTTATCGCTTTAATTATGATTCACTTTGATCAAATCCCAATATAATAAAACTCCGTAAGTGAGAATTATGTAGGCTTTTGTGTTTGTTGTTTGTTTTTTTTAAATAAAATCTTTAATCGTTGTTTTTCCTAAAAGATGCAAAGAACATTATGTCTAATAAATTCAGAATAACACCAATTGATTTCCACATACTGATGTCACCAATTTGCCCATGAATGCCATGGATGAAATCTTAGTTCCATTAAGGATCATTAGTTTCTTGAATTTGTTCATTATTCAAAACCACTTGCTGGTTGTTTTCTGCATTTAATTCCACCTCTGGAGCTTGTGGGGTGTCTATGTCTTCTTCACTCACTTAACATTAAAATGTCCTTCCTGCCTTTAATAACACAAAACTTCAGTGATTTGAGCAGAGATTAATTCTCTCTTCAGAATACCTGCTCTCAGACCAGCATCTCTCCAGCTTTTCAGTGTGTAAAATGCGTTGTGAGTTAAACTGAGCTATCCCATTTTGGGATTTATGCTGGTTAACAAGAGATTATTTTGTTTCATTGATCACTCAGCTCTTCAGTGAAACAAGAAAATCTCTAGCACCATCACTCACATTTTAAGAATTAATTTTTCAAGATACTTCTATTTCAATCATAGATTCTATTCTTAAATAGACAATATTGTAGTTGTATTCCTTTGGAAGCTGAGAATTTCAGTAACTGCATTTCTGACCTTTATATAAAAATTATCTATATCGTTTAGCAAATTATTTCACTGGGGTCATAAAGGAAATGTCAATATTTCTGTGTTTAGCTAGTGGGTCATATTCTGTTATGATTTATAAAAGAACCTATGAAGTAATTTTTTTACTCAGTAGTTACACTCGTCATTGAAGCAGGCATAAGAGGGAGCAGAGATACACTAATTTATTTGGAAAATGATTTATTGCATTTGCATTTCCTTGGTGCTCCACCCTTATCATTTGCCTGAAATTGGCTATTTTTACTTAAAAAAAAAAAAAGAAAAAAGAAAAAAACAACCCAATACACAAAACAGTAAGACTTTTCGAATTAACAATAAAAAAAGAATAAACATAGCAGTTCATAGAACTTCTTCTTGTGCGGAGGCAATTTAAATGAACAGACAGATGTTCAAAAAACATCAAACCTAGCTGCAGTCATTTTCTTCCTAGATTAGGCATACAAAAAGAGTCAGAAGATGAATTTGTTCCTTGATTAATGTTTCTGGAGCTATAGTAGAGTAAATTTTGCGCTCCTATCTCATTTGAAAATAAAAACTTCATAAATTTACGCTGAATACACACTGACTAAGCATGAATTATAAAAGAAATTAAAACAGTCTAAAACAGCTATAAAAAACCTAAAACTTGTCATTTGCATTTCTTCAGTCTGTGAGGATGCTGTACAGGGTCAGCCACACAGCTCTGGACGAGCCTGAGGATTCTCTCACTTCTACAAGCTGCAATTAACTTTTAGTTTTCTGTGGAGCAACAGGCAATGTGGATACAGAGGAGCAAAGTATTCTGTATGGGCTATGGCATGGTTAACCTCGAGCTGCACAAATGTGCCTTGTCTGAGCACGTTTTGTATTTAATGGCAGGTAGTTCTATAAATCTAATATGAAGGGAAACATATGCATTTCAACTTTCAATTCATCTGAGCTTGAGCTCAGATTTGATCTCTTTTGTTATCAACACACTACATGTTATCAAAACTGGAGCTGAGTGAATAATGAGTTTTCAGATCACTGGTGACAGTAAAACAGACAAAAAGTGTTTCCTCACACCCAAACTATTTGGATTTTGGTCCTTGCTTATTTGTATCTTGGGCAGGCAGGAGGGTGACTGTTTCATTGTATTTTCATTTTCTACAAACTGGTAAAAAAACGTGGATGGAGGGAGACTGGGTCTCATGAACCATTTATTTGAAATCTCTCGCTATGAAGTATTTCCTTTTGACACTGAAAAATTAGAAGGATTTGGGGATTTTTTTCAAGTTAAAAGTTAAGGCAACTGTTATTTAATAGTCCTGAAGTTTTTTTGGGAAAGAAAAAAAAAGAAAGAAAGAAAAAAAGGGAAGAAAAAAGAACATTTGCTTCTTTTCCTTTAAAAATGAAAAAGTAATCATGCTGGAACATGGGGAGGTGTTTTGAACCAAACCACTCAAGCAAATCAGTGTGGAATTGTACACAAAAAAGGGAGCAACATTGCTGAATTGATGTTACCTCCAAAAATGAGGGGAAAGGGTTGCTTGGCAAGACTTGTTCATCTGTAGTCAGAAGCTCTTAAGGGACCACAGACCTCTAGTGGATAAAAACTGAAGAGCCAAGAGGTCCAGAGAGCCAAAACCATGACACCTTGGGCACCCTGTCCCCATTGCATGGCCCAAGGTGGTTGCCCCCTACATTCTCACTGCCATCAGGCTGAGAGCCAACGTGAGGTATGTCAAAAGGTCTGTCCACATGGGGAAAGTGAGCGCTATGGCTGGAGATTGCCCTGTCTCCCCTTCCCCAGGGCTCATTCATTCCCGTTCTTCCAATCCATGGACACATCATGAGAACCCTCATGAAATCCCTTAATAAATCTCTTGTAATTCAGAGGCTTATCATGGCCTTTTAGAAGCTTTTGAAGTTCTCCCTTTACTGATTTTCATATCAAGAGCTCAAATGAAGCTGCTTTTGTACAGATTTGACTGAAATCAAGTTGTTTAAGGGAAAGAGAAGCTTATAAGGAAATAATCAAGCAAGAAGCAAAGTCAAATTCAGTTCAAGACTGCAGACATTTAAGTCCTGATGTAGCCTTTGGGAACCATTTAGACAAATTCAACAAGTTTGGAATAAATATGAGCTGTGACTCTCAAAAAGAAAAAAAGGAGTTATAGCAACATTTTTTTCATAGTGCCCCATCTTTGTTTCTGAAATATGAGTTCAAAGCCAAATTGAGAGGGAAGAAGAGGATTTTTCACAAAAGACTTCATCAATCAAAACTGAGTTGGAATACCTTCCTCCACTTTATTATCTTTAATCTTAAAGCCTTATGAACATTTAGTCCTAGCAAAACTTTTCATAACCTTGAACTTATTCTGTAAGAAATAGAAACTTAGTAAAATATCCCAAACAAATTAAATGCAATCAATTCTTTGACATGCAAAATGGATTTCAGTTTTGTCCTGCTGTTGTCTTATTTTTCATTATTATTAAAAATGTCAGCAGTATTTTGCCTGCTGGAAGCATGCTTTTTCCTCTATTTCAACATTACTCAAAGTCTGGTCATAGTAGCAGAGACTGGCAGGGAGGTGGGGGATGAGGTTTTCAACAAACTGGAGCTTTTTGCTGAATGCTTCTGTAGTGGTGGGACTCACAGTGGGGCTTGCAGTGAAATGAACCCCCATCACCTCTGATGACCTTTTTAACAAGATCTTGCAGTATAACAAATATATAAATACACTAGGTGTAAATAGTTAGAATGCAGCATAATTCCTTCTAAACCCACATCCTGGTCATTTGCAAAGGCCCAAATCCCAGTTTCTTTGTCCATGGGAGCTGTTCCATTGACATTAGTAATAGCCAAATGAAGGACAACTTTTGTCTGGTGCTAGGGATCCAGACGAAGATGACCCTGGCACAAAAATGGTGGCTGACTCTTGTTTCTGGAAAGGAAAAGAAAATCCATTTTACATTTATCTAGAAGTCATAGACATTTTCTTGGCTTTCACAGAGGCATTTCTTTCCTTACATTGTTTTTCCTAAATTAAAGACACGAGAAGAAAGTAATGAAAGTAATTAATTAATAATAATGAAACAAAGAAAGAGGTTGTCTTAATGCAACTGAAAAGGAGGAAATATTAACTTTGCTTTTTTAATGTTAACAAACTGCATCACTTGACACACAGAGACTAGCTTTGTATGCTTTGTAACAGATTGCATGTAATTGTCACTGTTCCCTGGGTCTACAAAAATCCTTCCTAGGTTTCAATATCTTGCATTTGAAAATTAAGCAGTTAAGGGGCATATATTATTTGATGTTTGTTTAAAATTCATTGATTTTATACATGTTCTCACCTCACAGCCATTTACTAGAAAGCAAACACAAATATGCATGAACAAAACAAAATACCATTTTTATATTCTAGCAAATATTTACTGTGAAAACAGTTGAACTGTTTACACATCTTTAGAGTCAAACATCATCAGCTTGGATCTGCTATTCCACAATCCAAGCAATATCTATCCAAAGTGAAAATGACCTTCAGTGGAGTCAGAGAGCTAAGCTGCCTGATTAAGTCACTTGCTCTATCAGTTACAATCCTAAAATAGGAAATGCAAATTCTTGTACCACTAGCATGTTTCCTCTTATCTCTATGAGTTGCTGTACTGTAGGCAATGTTCATTCTAACATAATAAATCTCCACTGAGTTAGAATTTAATGTACTGCATTGCTTCAACATACTGTATGTATAAATATACTGGAATCCTTGTGGTACAACCTGCAGAAAGCACAGCATTGGTTTTACCCAGCTACAATACTAAATAAGGGTTTAATACAGAAATAATATCCAAAATTAGCTGTAGTGTGAACATTATAAAAAAATTAAGAACTGACTTCACCAGTAACAGCTCTTCATTGCCTAAATATATTTAACTTCATGCTTTCTGTACAAGATACCTCATTCAACAGCTGTTGTGATTTTTATGAGTGTTACAATTGGCGGAGGAAAAGATCATGTTTTGGGCTATGGCTCAGAAGAGCTTGGATCTGTTCCCAGTTGCTCCAGTATCCTGGCAGTCTCACCAGGTTGGTAAGAGCTGTCTCTTTTGGCTGCCTCAGAGCCCATGACCTAAGGTTTATATGACTTTTGTTCTTCCATGGTGATTAAGAAACAGCCTCTTCTGTACTCACTGATGGAAGCGTTCCAGCAGGCCACATTTTGTCTTACCAGCCCAAAAGATCACATCCCTTCTTAGAACTTAGAATTTAGGATTGAGGTTTGGTCCAAGTCCAGGTCAAGGCATGATTGACCCAGAGGTGGATCTATTTCAGCCGTTCTGCCACCAGTGAATGTTACACTGGTGAGATTAATACAGGAAAACTAAAATCAGGTGGAATTTGTTTTAATTTCTATATGGCTGGAAAAATTCTGACACAAGAATTCCTGGAATGTTCTGTGATTCTATGAAAATGGAATCAAATGTGTCAATGAACCATATCACTGTGATCCATCATCCAGCATGATTTTGTAATTCTCTCAAATGAAGGAGGAGAATTACCTTTTTACACTCATGAGGCAACTTGCACAGACAGCATAGAGCAGATCAGAGGCAACCGATTATTAATGTCAGCCTTGGGCCAAAGGACACTGCCACCACTGTGAGATCCACTCAGTCAAACAAATAGAAGTGAAATATTGAGACCATGAAACTCATTTCATACCAGACACTAAGCACTACTTAGGGGGATGGGAAAATAATTTTTCTGGGGATGAAAATGGGAGTCTCAAATTAAAGGAGATTTTTAAAATTACTTTTTAGCTTCATGGTTGAATTTTCCTGCATAACAAGTACCACTGGGATTTCCCTGCATTGACATTGAAAGATACCCTGTCCATTCATAGTCAAAACAGGATGATTCAACTTTGTACAGTTTGAATGTCAGAACTCCCTGTGCAGATGCAACTCATTTTTGCAAAAGAGCCTTTTTGTCAGTAGAGCTTATATCACTTAAGGAAGTGGTTTTACTACCAGGAAAATAATTATTTTGGCTACACAGGTTGTATCTCCATTACCAGAACTTTGACACTGTAAATATGCTAACCAGACCTTCATAGTGATGAGTGAGGTCCTCAGAGAGTCATTCATTAAGAGAGAGAGACTTTAGAGATAAATAAGCTTACAAAACTGATTGGCAACCACCAACACAATGGGTCTGTAGATCTGTCTGTTTTCCATATCCATCCATTATGTAAATTATTTATACTATTCCTGATCTTGTGACTGAATATCAGAGGCAGAAAACACTCTGGAACAATTAAATTTTATCTTCCCCTTTATTTGCCTGCTTATAAATAGGATAAATTCTTTTTTGTCATAAGGAAATAGAGGCTCCACTTAGAATAGGATGTGAGTTTATGTAGCCGTGGGTTGAATGAGGCATAGTTTGGGGAGAAATCTGCCTTGTGAAGGGCTGTTGTGAGTCAGTCTCTGGAATTTCCCACATCTAAGAAATGTCTTTGGATGAGGTAGAGTTTGGTCACACATGCCTGGCATAATAGAGAATATTGTTCTGCCTCATACCAACTTGTGTATAAACCCACTCTTACAGACATTCCACCTCTCAGTTTACCAAAATTTAAATGTGAGACACAACATTATCTATTTAAAAACAGAGAAACAAGGCAGATAAAAACTCCATTCAGGACATGAACTTAAATTGCCATAGACTCCTTTATGCTAAGGAAAATAGCTTTTCTGGTAAACTGAAGTTGATGATTCAGCAATTGCTGAAGAAATGGCCTTGTAGTTGCAAACTGCAACTTCACATCAGTGTGTAATGCGAGAGTAATTTTGAGCAGGGCTGTCCATGGGTAGCACTGACTGCTAATGGTCCTACTTTCTGTGTGTTTGTGAAATGGTCTAACAAGAACACTCAGCCTTCCTTAACTCAGAGGATGGTTTCTGGCCTGCAAGCTATTCCCAAGCCCTGGGGTAAGAGGGGAACCCTTTTCTACCCTATCTTTAGGGTCAAAGTCTCCTTTCAGGAGAGCTGCCTCCACCTGAAGATGAACTCTTCTCCAGGGAAGGAATTCACAATTCCCTGCAGCTCATTTTCCTCCCATCACATATCTATTTTCTATTAAATCAGTGGTAGGCAACCTTTGGTAAATGAAAGGGAACCTCAGACTCCTTCCTTTCAATCTACAGAAATTTGGCAATATGCCTCACACCCTAGAATGACATGAAATAGATGCATTACAAGGGAGAAACACTGGAAGAAGAAGAAATAAACTCTCTCCACCCTGCTGTTAATCAAGAGCAGATAATATTTACAGGGATGGCATTAACATGTTTTTGAATATGTTAATGACAGAGACATTTTCCATTCTCTAGTTCTCATGAAATCCCTTGAACCTATTCAGTTCAAGAAACCAAAAAGTTCTTAAAAATCTATACTTTTATGCTCCATGGGTCTCTGCTTTGACAGAATAGGTATATGAATGTATCTTGGAAAGGAAATACAGAAATCTGTGTAAGATTAGGCTGAGTACTGGTCATGATCCCTGTCCAAGAGGAGGGAGGGATACCTCATGAACTCATTCATCAAGTGCACAAACTTTTCTTTCCCTGGAAGACTTTCTGTGAGTTGCTTATGCTGCTATTCAGATGCTTTAGAGATAATGAAATAAAAAGCCAAGAGACTCTGTCTGTCCAGGTTACAACATTGCTTGCTTACATGATGTCTGGGTGTTGTTGAGGTCTGGGTCCTTGCAGTCATGAATTGAAAGCAAAGCCAGAAATCCACACACACATTTGGAGTTGTCTTGTCTACCTGAATTCAAAGTAGTTTCACTGACTGTTTATATTCCCTATTAATTTCAGCAGGAGACATTTCCTCTCAGTGCCTTAATCTGTTACAGACTGCTGCTATGTGCAGCTGGTCACTGACTGATTTCTGGTCCATCAGTCAGTTAAGAGAGAGATAAGACTAATTATTCTAAGTGACTGCTTTGAAAGACATTCACTATCCTCTTTTCTTGAAGATCCTTAAGAGATGGATTCATTATTCTTGCCACCACTTTTTAGCCTGAAAGTACTTCCTTTGTTTTCATCCAGAGCAATCATTTTTCTATTCTTAAACTGCTCATAAAAATTTAATCCAAGTGTTTGCAAGCCCTCAGGAAGCTAGAAAGGGTGTGCATGTCTCACTGGAAGTCCTTATCTACCCTTCACATCCTCTATCATGTAGCATTGGCCAGTGTAGCATTGCCTGGCGAAACAGTACGAGTCCCTGAATCTGGGCTCACCTGCCAATTGCATTACCTGTTTTACGAGTCAGAAAGAAACATCTTTTTTTCTGGTCAATTGGCATCAGTTGCCATGGCAGTTCACTGGCAGGTTGTAGAAGACAATCTTCTTTGTGACCTTATTTTGGCAAAGACCCTTATTTTTCAGAAAATTCATCAACAGGGGTAGAGCTGCTTGGCAGCTTGGCAGGCTGAAGCATTGTGTGCTCTGCACAGCCCTGGGGGCCCTCCTTGATGAGCCTAAAGACAAGTTCAGTGAAAGCCTAATTCTACTTTCTAGTGGCTGAACTTGTATTTCCAGGCTCAATACACGGCACCTCAGCAGTTTAATAATTGCTGCCTTGCTGCATACAGATTGCAATCCCTGACAGATGTTCATTATATTGCCTTGATAGATAATATATCAGGTAACGTTCATTTATGATGGATTTACTGTGAACTTCATCAGCCCCAAATGGTACAGCTCTAACAAGGAAAATTAGGGTCCTGCTGCAATCTCGTTCTCACAGATCATTGTTAAAACTGGATTGGTGGATTGCTGCAATTCAGTAGTGATTTCTATCTGGACTTAAACATTGGTACTTGTCAACATGGTAATGTTAAGAAAAAAAGAATGGGCATCACTGTAAGAAAAATATGAATGGAAGGAGAGAAAAATAGCAGATATACAGGAGTAATTTGTCAGATAGAAAAATCAAAATGGCTTTTTGAGGAATTTATGCCTGCTCAAACAAGAAGCTAGTAACAGACTGGAATGTAACCCGGCATATAAATTCAATAACCAAATTAGACTCCATAGAGATTTCAAAGAATGCCTGTTAGCCTCTATTGCACCAGACTTTGTACCACCTTCATTCTACATGCAAGAATCGCCCCTTTTTGGCTTTCTCCACAGAGCTTTGTCTCACTACATTGATACCAAACTGACTTTCAACCCCATCCTGTGGCAGGTAGAGTGTCCTCAGGGAAGTACTGGGAACCACTGAGCTCTTGAAATGTCAGCACTTTGGAAGAACGTCACAGTCAGAGTGAAAAACATCACTTTCACACACACCTGTGTAATCTAGTGGGAAAAATGTATTTACCCAAATGGAAAGGGGCTCTAGAGCACAGAGGTGACTCTTCACTACCTGAGCTGTTACTCTCTAGCACATCAGTTGGGCTTGGCAACTTTATCATGTTCAAAGACTACAAACAACTGTTTTTAGAGTACATTTTATTCAATTTACATTTTATGTCTACCTTAGAAGGAGAGGTATCATGTTACAGAATTCTGGAAATCCCTATTTCCCTCCTTTCGGTTAAATGATGGCCTACCATCATTAGTCCCAAGAAGTTTGGTGCTATGAATCTAATATATGTCTTCAGTTAAGGAATCAAGCATTTTCTCATGCATGAGCTCTTTTGTTACATAGCAGCAAAGAATATTTGAAGAGCACAACCTGGCATATTGTAGAACTAATAGTCAAGAAACTTCTCTTCCATTACAAAGTTATGAGTGTCAGTATTTTTGAAATAAGAAAAAAGAATTGAGTGGTAGCTAAATTTTATATGGAAAGAACAGAAATAACAGAACTGCTTATCCAATGTAATTACATATAAACCATTAGGAATATTTACATATTTGTGTATCAATGTACAGTTGCAACTTAAAGGATTGCCATGTTAAAAGTAAACTTATTCCCTTGGAATGGTGGTGAAACTGTGCTACGATTGAGAGACGGGACACAGCTTGATGCAAGCAAAATGTCAATTTATTGTGTTCAATAACTCATTTATATATGTTTCCATTCACTGCATGCTTCAAACAGATTGGTTCTCTTAATTAAACATTGCTTAGCGGCAACCCCTGATTGGCTAGTGATAAACAATGTATGCTTCAGATGGATTGGTTAGTGATAAGCAAAAGATACTTTAAGCAAGTCTCTACAAGCAACAGTCAAACCTTCACAGCAATTTGGCACCTCCCTGTAGCGCATCGCTCAGCACTATCTGCCCCTCACCTCAACATTTTGTCTCAATATGACTCAGCAATCTACAATCTGTCAGTCTAGGGTTTACGGCCTACAAGTTCCAGCATGTCCCTCTCTACCAATCGGACAGTATTTGGAGTCTTACCCTTGAGGCCTTGTCCTACAAACAGTAAGGGGCCCAAATCATATTCCTCAGTATCTCACGCCAGCAGCTCCTTTTACCAAAAATCGGAGTTGGGTCAAACTCTTAAAATCTGCAGGAGGGTAGGTTTAGAGTGGTGGAGGGTAACAGACAGACTGTCTCCAGATCAGTATTATCCTCATAAATATCCAATCTTTTTTTCTGAATCTTACTAAACGTTAGGCCTTTTGAGCTTCCTGTGCTATTTGGGTTGATTATATTATCATCAAAATAAATGTGCTCATTGCCAAAACATCATCTTATTGAACTAAGTACGTTAAGGGCCAGATTCTTGGCTACAATGAATTAATCTTCCTTCAAGCCAGCAGGAATGCAATTTTACACCCCTACAAAGTGAATATAAACTGGTACTAAATCAGAATGTTTGCAATTTGCAGACTAATGGAAAACCAGGACCATTAGCTATTTAATTTCTTTCACATTATCTCCTCATAATTGGTGATCTAGCCTGAGTAAAACCAGAACTGATCCAATGATTTGGAATTTGGCAGGGCTGAAGGATTTGCTTTGTTATTGTTTGCAATGGCATCAAAACTTGTTTTCCCAAACATTTTACAATTTATCAGGCATCTTTTGCATTTATTCTGCAGAGGAAGGAGAAAAAGGGTTTGGAACTGTAAAATCATTTATTAACTCACAGGGGGGAAAATAAACCACTTTTATTTTTTCCCTCAAAATTTTATAGAATTAAGCAGAAACCACAAAATTGTGCAGTGCTTTGCTGTTGGTGACTTCAGTTGAAGTTGCTTACTGTGCCAAACCTGGATGCAGAAACCACTGGGACAGCAGTGACTCTTATCATGTTACTTGAGACAAATATCAATTGCTCTACATATTACTCTGCATACTGTAAAACTCCTGAGACTGGAGACAGAGCATGGCAGTATTTCTCCAACGTATGTCTTCTCAAGGATTTTGGAACTGTAAGGAAATTTCCAAGGGAAAGGTCAGTCAAAAATTATCCATATTAGCAAAAATGAAAGAATTCCAGAGGACAACCAAAAAGCCTGGAAATTACCAAAATGATGAGTTTTCCCATTTTTAAATCTCAGTTCAAAGACAGTATAAGATTTTTTAATGTAAATAGATTTCATATCTTACCTGGAAAATATGCACAGTATTTTCAGAGCTAGTATAGATCTCTAAGGTGAGCCCCATGTACAGTGGAAGTCCTCATGTTTTTAAAATGGTACCAGTATAGCTGACTCTTTAGTCTAGATTAAGTTAATGAAGCTTAACTCCTGCTTATTTAGTCAATACAGATAGTAGCTACTTCTCACCACGTAGATGTAAATTTAAGGCTTAGCCAGGCAGCACAAATCCACTTGATGGAAAAGTCAGATGAACCTCCTGAATTGTTCCATTTCTTTATGATGCCACATATAAAGACAAAATATCAAAATGCATCGGTATCAGTCTAAAACTAAAGTGATTTCTGTCACGGACTTAATTGGCCTTGGCTATCTGTAAACATTGGCTGTGAGCTAAGTTGTTCTGTTAGGTGAATAAATCAGTTTATTCAAATAAAGCTTGCATGTCTCTGTGTGTATCTGTCTCCATGTATGTCTGTGTTTATTCACATGTACATACGTGTTAAAACATACTTGGCTGTCTTCAGAAGTTAGATATTACATTTGTTCTTTGCTTTGTTTTTTAGAGCTTTTGTTATTGTTTGCTTTGTTCTTGAGACTTGAACCGTGATTGCCAGTGGTTTTGGATCAAACTTTAGTTCTGTATATATCAAAAGAAACGCTCTTACCCAACAGGTATTCTGAGACTGACTGATTGATTGACACGAGTCTCCTCCAGTAAAAAGTTATTCTTTGCCTCCAGGCAAAAAATCCCATTGTGCTTCCCTGAGTGCAGGACTATCTGCTCTTTCTCATCTCCTAGTTCTGCAGTTAAGGGGGAATGAAGGCATTTTGATTTGAGCGTAGAAGGTCCTCTTTGGCCAGCAAAGATGGGGATGACAATGCATTGTGGGGGATGAAGGAAGTAAACATCATAATGCTTCAGGAGGATAATAGCTCCTAGTAGTACATGTTTATGCAGGATTTGGAGAATGACTCAGTAGACTCCCGAGGACTAGATTTCTCTAACCCTCCTCTTTCTAACATTTAGGAGCCTAAACAAAGCCCTGTCAGGAGGACCTCTTTCTGTTCATATTCGTACAACCAAGGTTAAGCTCTGTCTGATGGGGCAGAAGGAGAGGCAGGGAAAGGATTTCCATAGGTTTCTTTCTCTCCATGTAAAAGAAAGGGGACAGATTGCTGTGCCCTGTCTGTCTGGGCCTCAAGGGAGTTGGAAATCAAAGATATATCCACACTAGAGGAAGGAAAATGAGGGAAAAAAAATAAATGTCTGGTTCTTTGAAAGAACACAACCCCCAAACCCAAGGCAATTGTCCCTGTATGTGCACACACATAGGTACTTATTCCTTTTACCTCATGAGTATCTTCACAAGCAAAACGTCTGGCTCTTCTTTGGCACAGTATAACTTGCATTTGTCCTTTCTCTGTATGTATAATATCTAACTGGCTTATTCACTGGGTTTTCCATAAATTTTCATCAGTGAGTTGTCTTTTTCCACACTTCTTTTGTTGGTTCTCTCTTTTAAGTTTTCCCTTCCTCCCCCTCCAACTTTTTGTGTGCAGAGGCTTTCTTTGAAGTCCCAGTATTAAAAGGCCCTATGAGCATTTGCCTGCTTTCTTTGTACTTACAGAGGCAAAGCTCAAATCCCTCTCCTTTTTATTGGCATTGTCTGCACATCTTCAGAGAGTGGGATGTTCTATCTGCCTTTTGTTATCAAATCTCAGTAGCAAATGCACTGGGTGAAACTGGAGAAGAATTGAATCTTCTTGCACACACATGTGCCCACACACACATGCACATCGAGACCTGCAGCAGTGTAACCCACAGCATCCGACTGGTAGTATGGCCAAGGCATCATCAATCACAATAGCCCTCATTTTGTAATATCCATATGATGCTCATCACATATAGCTAGAATACATGCATCAAGGTATGAAGCGTGGAATTTCTGCACATGCAGAACTAAAGTTTGCAGAGACCTCACACCTGAATCCAAAATGCCTTCGTACATTGCAGCAAAGGAGTTCAATCCCTAGCAGTTCCCACATTGATGCTTCCATGGCCTCATTCCCAAATGAGTTCTCAGCCAAGTGTGAAAGCCTGGCTCCCTTCTCTTAATGTCTAAACTCTCTCCTCATACTCTCAGTTTTTGCTAAGTCTAGCCATCATCTGATACTAGCCAGGGCTGTACTTTTGAACAGTCTGACAGAAGGAAATGGTCCCTTCCATTTCCCCTGGAAGACAGAGGAAGAGGACCCTACTGGTGTGAATAGGTGAGATGTGCTCTATGCAACACACACAGATCCACTTTCCAGCATTTGAACTTCATGAATGCAATCAATCTTAAAAAATCCATGAAAGAAATAGCATGTAAAACTGCCCTTGTTCTTTCTCCTTCTTTCCTTTTACTTTTTCCTGTCAGCACTGCATATATCAAACTGGAGCTTTGGGTTTTAACTAGGCTTTACTGTTTCATTCTGCATCATGGATTTTTCAGTGTTTACACTTATGTTTAATATAATAAGATTGATAATGCAGCTTCCTGATAGATTCTCATCCAGGCTTCTCAACTAGAGAGACGTTTATTCTTTACCCCTAATTTCTGTAATATCCAAAAGTTCATTTTCACATTTTGCATCATGATGCTGTTTTTCATCTTTCAGATATCCATCTCCTTAAATAATGTGTTCAAGATAACAACATTTACCAGTGGATTTATACAACTTGGACTCAGAATGCTGCCTATGCTGCTGCAGGCTGGTAGCTTCTTCCCATTCATAGGTACGAGCTCAGTGAACCTCAGTGCCGCTGCAGTGTGCCAGCTGTGATGGTCCAACAGAGGGGAATGGCATCATCCACACAGTCAAAGTCCCATTAAGTTTCACTAGTGAGTGAAAAAAAAAAGACTAACAGGAAAAAAAAAATGAGGAGAGGCAGAAAAGAAGGGGACTAGTAAATAAATGATTTACAAAGATTGCATACTTTGCCTCTTTCAGCCTTGCAATCCAAAAACAATGGACAATGTAAATGACTGGCAACAAAATTAAAACAATATATAAATGGGGATAAGTCTTTTATGCAGCATATGTTGACTCTGCTGCCATGGGAAATCAATGAGATGCACAGTTTAGTGGGATTAGAAAAAAGAACAGGATGTTCGCATAGTCAAAGTACAAAATAAGCAGCAGGAGGATGTCAGTATTTTAGGGCTCAGCAACCTTTCAGACCCTTCACTACCACCATCACCATACACAAATACCCCTCCTTCCTTTCTTCCTTCCTTCCTTCCTTCCTGATGGACTGAAGTGAGCAAGACATTGTTTAGATTGCAATTAAAGACTTTGTGTAATGAGACAGAGCAAATTCTGCCTCAACTGCCATCACATATATTTGTTGAAATATGTAATTCTTTTTCTACAAGCATTTGCACCTTGGACTCATATAATCCATTGGGGAAAAAAATCACAGCCAACCAAACATTAAAAAATTTTCATTATGGTCAGATAGAATATTCCAGATGGTATAATTGGATCTCATTTCTTGTCATTTCTTACTGGTTTGTGATCAAAGAAGCCCTACCTTGTTCTTAAAAAAAAAAAAACAAAACAACAACCCTACCCAAAAAAAACCTCTATCAAATCAATTCAAATCATAGCTCATTGCTGATGTACCCTTAATGAGCCAACTCTGGAATTGACAAAAGTGCTTGTGCACTTGCCCAGCCCTCAGCATCTTGTGAATCTCCTATATGTCAGCATGACTAGTCATTCAATGAATGTTAAATATATGTTTTAGTGAAATTCTACCCAAAGGCTCTTCAAGTAAGGAGATTTCAGCTGTCTTTTTTTCAAGGAAGCTCATGACTTTTGCATGGTCACTATTCCTGTGAACCATCCCAATTAAACATAACACAGATGGAACACTTGGAGCTGGGTTCCTTTCAATCATTTATGGATCAAACACAGCACTTCTTCTCGCCAACAACACACCTGTCACAGCAACACTCCTGGTGTCTAAGAACCAACTGTTTCAACTTTGCTTAGGCCCCAAAACTGGGTTTCTTTTTTCCCCTGATTGGGTATAACTTAATCGTTATCACTTCAAAAATTATGTTGTTCTTTGGTTTAAATGATCAGGTGGAGGTCAAGGCTCTAAAAAAGTTAAACAATACTAAGCTTGCTTTAATAATATGTTATTAAAGCCCTAAAAATCCTCAAGGGAAAACACAGATATAGATTCATTAACTGTAAAGAACCAGTAAAAAAATCTGGGTAAAGATCAGGAGTTGTTTGTTCACTAGAGCTGATATGACACTGGATACACTCTTCCCTTATCTCGTTATTTTCTGGCCCCACCATATAAAGCTGAAGGCACTGAAAACAGTGTTGTGGCCATTGGTGTGTGTACTACATCTTCTGCATTGCCCAGCACTACAAGATTTGTAAATGTCAAGACAAAATGTATCTTAAATCCTTTTCTAAGCAAGTCCCACAGTCACGAAATTCTTCTTCCTGGGGATGTGAACAACTGTTCTTTCTTCAGAGAAGATGGTCCACAAACTGATTGCAAACAAAAAAGCCAAAAAAAAGGCAAAAGCATCACCATGCACCACACAAGCAAAAGATAGAAGGAAATGAAACTTATAGAGACAAAATGCTTGCTTTTTTTTTGGTTGCAAAGGAAAGCCTGTGGCTCAGATGTGTAAAATAGCTCACATTTTTACTCAATTTTAATTAGGGGTGAGGAGGTTTTATTCTTCAAAAGTCTGATGGGCTGGATATCATTAACACAGCATCAGATGACTTTGCTTCTCAATGTCACACCTGTCTCAGGAACTGAATTAAAGAACTCCAGAAAACTGAAAGCAAAATGTTTGGTGATCCTCAGATAAGTATTGATGAGTCAATAAACATTTAATCTCCGTGCTGCTTAAAATAAAAAAAAACAAACCCTGGTTAAAATAAGCAATTGTGTTTTAATTCCAAATTTTATCTCTGTATTTATTCTTGTCACAGTGAGCTTGTACAAGCAGCTTAAGATGTGATTTTAAAGATTGTATCTGAGAGCTGATATTTTCTAATATGTTTGAGGATAATTGAAGCTGTCACCTATTATTATTAATCACACCCTTGAGTAAATGTTTTGACAATACAATTGCAGGGCCAATTAAAAGACATTAAAAGTTGCAACCCTGACACTTCCCTGTCACTGCTGTTAATGATGGCATCATTGCTAATCTAGTCATTTGTGTCTCCAAATATTTACAGTGTTTGCTTAAGATGCTCTGCAACAAGATTGCTTACTGTCCTACTGGGGTGAGAAATATTGAAAGAAAGAAAAAGAACATTTTAAAGCTGTCTTGATGTTCCCATTTGTTAAGTACTGGGTTCTTGAGGGAGAAAGGGAGAAAAATAAACTTTTTCTTATTATTCATAGTTTTTCCTTGACCCTGAATTTATATCTTCTTAATTTTCATAATTTAGCCCTATTGTTAAAGAAGGGCCAGTTGCATGCATCAATTGATACTCTCTGGAAGACTGCTTAGATTAAAACTTTCCTGGGTAGGAACAGAGGTTACCTGTACTCTGAGTACAGCAATAAGCAATACAGCTCTCTCCTGAACACACTACAGTAATTTCCCCATCATCAACACCCAAGTACAAACCTGTGCAAATTTCAAACCAGGCAGATCTATCGCTTTCATTGGGAATGTTTTCTTGCCCCGTGACTCAGTTTGCTAAAAGCAGGAAGGTTTCCAACCTGTCTTCCACCTGATTTCTGTACTACTTCTCTCTCTCTCTTCTCTTCTCTTTCCTTTTCTGATGTTAAAGATGACCACAGCACTTTCTTTTGTAGGAAACTGTAGTTAAAAGTTACGATTGCCTTCTCAGTGTGTGATTCTGCTAGAAAGAGTTAACTGCTCTCCGGGGCCAGTTTTTTGCACTGGTGCATATGTATTACTTGTAGCAGCAGATCTGGCCAAGCATAGCCTTCCCTGCTGTTAGTTTTCTGTTTGCATTATGACTTCATTTACAGCTGAAATTAAGCCTGTGTGTGCATGGTATGTGTGTGAGTTGTGATTTCCATGGGAATATTAGCAGGGGCTGAAATTAAAGTGTAAATGTGGAAGGCATTAATGATTCAGTCCTGCCTCAGAACTCTTTTTTCCTTTTCCTTCTCATCCCCTTATCATGTTCAAATGTTCACAGGCAGCATCTCTTCCTTCGTCCGCACTGTGCTAGTCACAATTCACTCTGGGCCTGCTCCAAATTCAGTTGAAAGACACCCAAGGATATGGGACTGCCTATGAAAAATGGAAACAGAGATGAGTACATGCCGCTGCTGCTATCACACTCAAAGGAGAGATGGCTGCAGCCACCTATGGCGGACGGAGGCATGATGCAAGTGTGGAGCACAGAGAGCATCCGAGGTGGTCCATGTCCTGCAACGCATCCAATCTGCAAGAAGCAAAGCCTAATAAGCAGGTGTAACAGAGATGGTACATGGAGCTGGTGTGATATAAATAAACTGTTAGGATTCCTACTGCGTAAAAGCAGCAGAAAAAAAATGCAAAACATCAGCTGAATAATAATGAAGAATCCTGAGTTTTTAAGACAAAAAAAATGGCTATGAAAGGCCATTCCTCATGTTCTCTGTGTCAGCTTTGCTCCAGTAGCCCTGGAGCTACTGATCTTTGCTGCCATCAGGTCCTTGCTTGCTGGAATAGAAGAGAACAGAAAAGAATAGAACAATTTCAGTTGGAGGGAACATAGATTGATTATTCTATGACATATCTAAAATGACAGCATTTAGTCCAGCTGTCTGACCAATTCAGGGTTGACCAAAAGCTAAAGTATGTTATTAAGGGTTGGAACTAGATGATCTTTAAGGTCCCTTCCAACTCTAACAATTCTAGGATTCTATGATTGTCCAAATGCATCTTAAACACTGACAGACTTTGGGCATCGGCCACCTCTCTAGGAAGCCTGTTCCAGTGTTTGACCATCATCTTGTCAAAGAAATGTTTCCTAACATCCAGTCTAAACCTCCACTGGCACAGCTTTGAACCATTCCTATGTTCCCTGTCACTAGATACCAGGGCATCAGCATCTCCCTTTCCACTTTCCTTCCTCAGGAAGAGTAGGTGGGCTTCAGGCCAGACCTTCACTTCCTAAGACCCTCCCCTCTTGTGATGGCAGAAAAGCAATTACTCTAGGTATGGACAGTTGGATGCATGGCCTGACTGTCAGTCCGCCACATCAGACTCCAGGAGACATGTTCTTGGAAGGCTTTTAGATTAACAGTGGAAATGGATTTAGCTGACACACAGCATGGTACAAATTACAAATCCTCTATTGCAAAAGACCCTGCTGAAATCAATGTTAGAGTGAAGTTCAGCTTACCCATCTTCTGCCAGGCAATATAAGTCTTTGCAACACCCAGGAACTCTTTTTGGTGTAGGTTCTCTCTCCCCATAGCTTGCAAAGAGAAAGGGCCTGCCTGACCCAGGGGCTGTGAAGCCCAATCTGAATTTGAGGCACCCAAAAGCTAAAGGCTCAATCACTTTTGCTCTGCAGTCTCTTCAAGTTGGAATGAAATTACTTCCCTCCTCCTCTCTATTTAAAGGAATTAATGATACTTTCTGTCCTGTCTATCTAGAGAGAGTAAATAATTGGAAAAGAATTGATCTTTTGAAGTAACGTCAGCAAAGCCTTCTCCCCTACCCCTTCTGCCCAATTCTTACTTCAGCAGAAGGAAGGTTTATGAAGGAAATTAGTTTCACCATTTGTATACACCAATATATTTAGCTGGTGGCTGTGCAGGTCCAATTAACTCAACTAACAATATGGGTGAAATGAGGTTATTGGATTATACTTGTAGCCAATTAGAGTTGCCACGGTTGAATTACTCCCTTTCTTAACCTTATTTAAAGTTAAGAAAATATGTTGATGATAAGGCTAGATGGTTTTGCTCCCTCTGGCTCCAAGAATAGAGTATTTCTATTTTCTCCAGAGATACCTTAGAATCAAAGGCATTCTTCATATATAGAGGGTTACGTTTTATGGTCAGGCACATTTGTGCATTTAGTCAGATCAGGACTGATTTTTGAAGGCAAACTGATCCCATATGTTGTGCTTCTCTGGGCTTCTTCCAGGGAAAATAAAATTGGAGGATGCACCTACTGCACCCCAGTCCCAAATGGGCTTTCCCTGCATGCGACAGGAAGGACAGCTAGTATGAGTTTCAGCTCGTTTAGAGTCAAAGGCTCAGTGGATACCCTCCTAACACAATGTAAACATGGCTTAATGTTTTCTAAGCAGGGTACTTTTTTTTCTCCTGTAAACGGTAAAGACCATTTGGGTTCACAAACCCATTTCTCTCTTGCAAAGAGATTTTTCTGATAAAATTAAAGTCCATCCAATTTTCAAGTGCTTGCAAACAAGAACTAACAACAAACTCTCTGTGTCAAGTCCTGGGTATATCTGTTCCTTGCTTCTGACAAGGACTTTCTTTTGCTCCACGAAACCTCTCCAACACCATAGCAGTATCACTGGTTCTGCTTAGAAAAGGCCACAGAAGATGAGAGCCCCAAAAGAAAGCTCTCCCCCTGAGGGAAGTTGAAACCTTTTAGTCCTGTGCAGTGTTGGTTGTGATCTCACAAAATTAAATTGATGATTCAAAAAGGGGAAACAAATTTTTGGATCAGAGGAAACTGGTTTACTGGATAAAAACCCAAAACTTCTGTTGACTTTTTCTCTAGAGTTTTGAGTAGTTTGTGAATTATATTAAAGTTGTTTCAAAAAGGAAAATTACAGTGTGTCTTGAAATGGCCCAGACATTTACCGTGTTAAAATTATAACCAACATTTTCAGTGTATTTCAGAACAATTTGCTGAAACTGTCATAAATGGAAGAAAATATTAAAATGCTTTCAAACCGTATTTCATTCTTGTTCAGGAAATGTTGACACTTTTTTTTTTCCGCAAAAAATATTTTTACTCAGATCTGTTTTGGTGGCTTTGCATGAAGTTGTGACAGAAGAGAGATGGTTGCTCATCTTCACCAGTAGCTCCTCATGAAGAAGATCCAGGCTCCCTCACTTCTAACATTATGCCCATCCTGACCAGCCAAAACTGAGGAGGGGAGCAGCCGGGATCAAGCCTACAGAGGGAATTCGTGCTATTTACCACTTGGTTTCCCTTAGACAAGTCTTTACTCATTTGTCTGCTAGCAAGAAGGGCAGACTTTGGGCTGGCTGCCTGCACAGACAGAGGTCAGAACGGTACTTGATATACCAGATCAGCCTAGTGGGAGAGCCCCTCTGTGGTCTCTCCTTGCTGGTGGGACACCGGGGTGCTTGCCCATGAATCAGCCCATTCAGGCTCTGTTCCACAGTAGCAGTGCTGTTGTGCCAGTGACAGACAGAGGCCACTGGTGAGGCCATGTTCTCCTCCTCTCTGCCACACACGGCCATTGTCCTCCATAGATGCTAATGGACTGAGAAGCTTCCTCAGCTACAAGCCCTCCAATTGTCCCTGGGAACTGCTTTTGCCTGTCTTTCTCTTTGAGCTGGAACTGGCTACACACCATTCACTTCACAGACATAATGCTGCCCTTTGTGGCCATATCCAACAAGGTTTGGGGAATGCTGTAATGGGGACAGGCCCAGAGTATGAAAGGAAGGAATTGTGTTAGCCAAAGTGCCTGGCTTTCTGGAAAAGGCCAGGGGGACAAGAAGGTGCCAGTCCCTAATGAGCTTCACTGGTTGCCTCCTCTCACCTCCCTTTCTCTCCAAAGCCTTGCCCTCTTCTTCCAAACCCCAATTTAAATACAAGGGGAGTTTTACTCCTATACTTAATAATCTCCTACATACTTCTGAGTTTCAGCATAAGTGAATCTTGTCAAAACCACGACAAAACTATAAACAAACTATGATCTCCATTGTTAACAGAGTGGCCTCTAAACCACCAGTGGTCTGAGATAAAATGGCTTTCTTAGGGAGCTTCTACATTGATGAGGGGACAAAAAGCTCTCTCTTCCTAGTATTTGAAGCTCTCACTACTCCTGGGGCCACTGGAACCAATCCTATGAGGGGGCTGCCCTGTCTATCAAGCTGATGGAATCCCTGATGTGCCCTCCAAGCAAGGAGATAGTACCACAACACATGCTGATTTCCCAATGGATCAAAATAGACCTTGTTGTAAAAAAAAAAATGCTGCATTACACAAATAATGAATGAGGATGTTTTTCCCTGGGAGCGATTCTGCTCTCTTGATAAGTGAAATGGCTCCAGTTGATTCAGAGCAGGAAAGAGCACAGTCAACCATCCGTCTACAGTACTGGCACACAGCACGTTAACTGGTTAATTTCTCACTGCATTTTCCTAGATGTTGTCTAAAGAGAACAACAAAGACATCAGAGAATCCCTTTATTAAGTGTTGTTTAAAAATAATTTTATTAATCAACCATACTAATAGCTTGCAGGAGAATAAAACCACTGTAAAATAATCTGGCTTTTCCTAAAATTTGTCTTGATTCAACACAGCTTCATGGGAATGTGGTACAGTTATGTGTCCAAATTCAGGTATACTTTTGAAGGTGTTCTGTTTTTATGAAACCCAGCAATAGCAACCTTTAGATGTTAAGCTGATCACTATCTAGGGGAAAAATGTGACCCCATGGCACAGCAAAAAGACTCATATTCATGTCTTCTTCTGCACTGTACTGCATTGGCAACCATCATGAAGACAGCACTGCACTCACCTCTGAATTCCTGTGGGACATGCCCTGTTTCCACTGGAAAACCAGCAGGGTTTGGCAGAACTGGAAGTTAATACTTGAGCTCTCTGCCTAGAATCAACCTGGCCTAAAGCAGAAATAAATCATGTCACCTTCTGCACCTGGTTTTCTTCTGATCTTTTCTCTAACTTCCTGGAGTTAGAAAGCCAACCTCCTCTGGTGGGTCCTGCTTTGTTCCCCACTCCCAATAAATACCAGTGTTATATATTTGGTTGGAATTTGCACCAAAACATCCAAACTGTAGTTCTGAATTGCTTTCTTCTCTTTGGTTCCACTTGGCATGACATGATATTTGTTTTCTCTGTATGAGTGAAGTGCAACTTACAGATATCTTTGTGGTGGAGAAAATAAAGAACATCCCAGGCCATGTTCATAACAGTTTAAGACATCCCCCAAGCATCTTAGCAAGCTGCTGGTCTACTTGTATTTGTTTGTCTAATTTTTAAGAGGTAGCTTCTTAAATCTGAATGTTTTCTCTCTTCTCTGTGTAAGTGCAGGCAACAATTAATGAATGATTGTGTTGGGAGTCCCTTCCAGGCAAGAAGGACTTCCCCCTTCCAGGGCCTTAAAGAGCTTTGCTTATTCTTTCTTCCTACTGTGAGCCATCCCATCAGCATGAACATCTCTCCAGCGGGCTTAACCAGCTCCTGCCCTTCAGGAGAAGGCCAAGGGGGCATTCCTCACCCTGGAGAAGCTATTCTGAATATGAAGTGCTTGCTGGATGGTGTTTAGACCAGCTCTGCTCTGCCTATTTGATCCCAGCACCTTGCTTTTTGTTTCTAGTAGCTTGATTTAATAATACAAGTGACCTCAACCTCTTCCTGAAGTTTAAGATGATATCTAGGGACACAAAGCTATGAATGCGAGGAAAATGCAATCTTGATAATTTAGGCATGCTTTATTTTAAATAGGAAAAGACCATTTGAGACGTCAGATATTCATTGTGCAAGTGATAAATTTGAACCCATTTGAATAATGCGTTCTCCTTGAGGAAGAGACATAAACAATAAGACTTGGAGCAGTGCCCTACTCTCCAGCTACACCTTCCCAACTGCTGCTGTAAAGCCTGTGGCCCTGAAGGTCCTTCTTTTAGACACTACAACTAAGGAAAGAAAGGTAAAAGGGGTATAATTTCTCTGTTCTCCTCATGTCCCCAGCTTGACTTCTTAAAAGGAAGCCTGCAGGAGGCAGCACGATCTTCCAGATGACCTTGGGGAGAAGATTTGCTCAAGAAGTCTGGGGTGATGTCTCCTGCCTTTACTCTGTGCCAAAACAATTCTTGCTTTCAGCTTCTTGAAAGCATGAGACTGATCCCAGTTTTAATCTCTGCCCAGAGGGAAATAACAGGAGAGTTATGAAGGTCTGTGAGAGAGTAGAGAGTGGCAGGTACGTTTGAAGTCTCCTGTGATTGCTCTTGCTCAGCACATGGTACAGTGTTCCATATTGTGTGCTGTCTCCAAATTAATCTGATGGGCATGAAGGTCTTTTTAATTACAATGGCACATATGATCTTTTATCAGATAATCCCAGAAGCGAAAGACATCTACACTTGAACTGCCACTGAGTTTTTGAGTAGTGTCAGAAAGATCTAGTAAAAATCATATAGGAGAGTGACTGGAAGGGGGCGCATAGAAAATAGCATCTGAGCTTGCTTTTCTAAGCTTGGTCTGCTGTGAGTTCAGTCCCAGTTTTAGTCCTACACAACATCAAGTTACTGAAGTATTCAGTGGGATAATAGAAAGTTAGGTTGTGAAAATTTAATATCCCCCTGAGAGATGAATTTATTATTTATTTCTACTTATTTTATTTATTTATTTACTTATTGCTCTGATTTATAATGCTCCCTTATGTTGGTACTCCCACATCATAGCCAAAAAAAAAATTAAAAATATATTAATAACAAGAGGTAACTAAGAAATAAAATATTTCAGTGGACTTTCAAATGCCTCTTTTATATGAAGTTCGACTATCCAAGGAGTAACTTACTGAACACAGAAATTTGGTAGCCTTACATACTCTCTGTTTCGGATGTGTGCTTCTGTACTCTTTAAGCGTATCATCCAAACTGCTTTTCATGCAACAATAACAAAGGTAGTGAAGGATTGGAATCTGATATCTCTTACTCCTTGGGCCCTGCATGATGATAACATTGATCAGTATTTTGCTGATCTTCCCGGAATCTGAACTGATTTTGCATATGAGAAACTGAGTGCACTGAGGTGCAGGTCAGGACCTTTCTCTACTACTACATCCCAACAAGCTGCAGAACATTTGTATTCTGAAGCGAGTCTGGTCTTGAGTTATGTAGCTCCACTCACATCTGTGAAACTGTTATGGTTTTTGTCCCAGGGACACCAAGATGGTATTCACAGCCAAAATACATGGTTCTTAATATTTGCGTGGGAAAATTATGTATGGACAACTGTATTCAAAATCATAACCAACATCTATGGAAAGGAAAATTGGAAGGAAAATTGAAGCTGTACTGTCAGGGCTGTTATAGGAGATCAGACCTGTGCTTCCTTCCTTCTTCCTTCAATATATGTAGAGTACATGTCCCTTCCTAGGTTTCTAAATGTTTTAGCATGAAATCAGTATCACTATCCTCAATAGTTAAGTGCTGTAAAATTGTAATTCTTTACATTGAAATCTGAGGCTCTACAAGGAAAAATCACCTGTCTGAAGTTACTAGTGAGCCAATTCCATCAACAGAAATGAGTGTCTGCAGTCGCAAACCACCTTCTTTGTCAAAATGAATATGGACTAATTTATGTGGGTTTTGAAGCATTCAGCCCACTTAATGTTCAGGTCTTTTTTTTTTTTTTTTTTTTTTTTTTTTTTTGTATTGTTTAAAATGATGGGAATTTGCAAACCATGAGGTACTAGAAAATAAACAGGATAGCAGTACTTTTTATGCCAACTATCAATTCAGTAGGATTGTCATTTTATCTAGTACCAGGTGGTTTTTATTTAAATTGCAGCGTATGTGGCTGCTTGGTGGGCAGATGGGTGATTCATGTGTTTGGGTCTGAAGGTAGGCAATGCATGTCTGTCTGCTCTTTGAATATTTCCTTCTCTGAAAAAGAAGATGACAATTTAAGGGAAATCATGACTTTCTGAAAAGAGCCACAGGGCAACTTTAACTCCCATGGGATTCAAAGAGATCAGAGGAATTGGAGAAGGGAAATGGTGTTCTGGCACTTCCCACAGCCGATCTCTGTGCTTTGAGGTTTCTTATTCCCCCTCAGATGTTCAAGAACCAGGTTGTTATTAGCACAGCACTGCCATTGACATAACAAACTCTTCCAGACCCAGTCACACAAAAACATAACATCCAATTTGTCAGCCTCCTACCAGCTAGCATTCTCAGCGGTCAGATAACACTGCTGCATTGCACACATCCAACCCCTCATTCCCCTGCTATAAAGAAAGGACTGGAAATGTTTGAAGCATTTTAAGTGGTAGTAGGTAAGCAGAAAGAAAATTGAGGTTATGTTATAGCTGCGTTGAGAATTATTGTAATATGGACATATCTGAAGTAGCTTTAAATTACTCAGCATCTGTAACTATGACAGTCCTGAGCTCAGCAAGGGCTTTGAAGCCTTTTGTATAGAGCAGTGTCTATGTAGATGCCACTAACACCTTTAAAACTAATTCTGGTATGTGTAGAATGAGTGCAGAAAAAGATCAAGTCTGAAAGAGGAAGATGCAATATGCTGAACTGCAGGTAATATGTTTCAGGCAAGCTGAAGTTTAGGTGATGTTCATTCCAGAATGGGTTATTTGGGAACTGGTCGGAGGTAAGATGTAGAAAACAGACCACAGAGAGCAATCTTGTAATTGGTGAGAGACAGATGAAATGACTGAGGACAGCCTACACATTGAACAGGAGATCACATCTAGCCAGTTCCTATTGATCCATCTTCTGGGTTACTTGCTTCCTCTGTGATGAACCACAATTACTTAAAAGGGATCATTTACAGCACCAAAGGCTGAGTGGAAAAAAGGGCATCAGAATCTGACCCTGGTATCCACGTCATAATTAAGAAAATATTGTCCAACCTATGAAGGAGGTTGAAACTGTCAAATTTTCTTTGGGATAAGGTCCCCACACTCATGTGCAGCTTATAAGCAAGCTTATGTAGTTTGAAGTTCACAATGCCAGGGTATCGAAAGTAAATGCCCTGAAGTTTGTTGTTGATAAATGATTGTGCTTTTGAAATGGTAATACAAATGCACTGAGTCGTGAAATACAGCTAATGTAATTAATCTTGCAATATTGTAAATCTGTTGGAGACAGATAACATGAGAATTTTGCTCTACTGTTTCACACACAAAAACCAATAAAGCAGTGTTTAGAAGGAAACCTGGAACCTAAATATTTCCAGGTGACTTTGGTGATTTAAAAAAATAAATAAATCTGTTTACATAACTTTCCACATAAAACATACATTATGCATAACACCAGCTTGCTCTACCCTAGAACTGTTACAAGAATTACCTGAAGAATGAAGATATACTCTATATTATGTTCAATTTTTTAAAGAAAAGTTAAGCAATTGTATGAACGTCTGAGGGCTTCAGAGATTTGGGGGCTTGGGGGTTTGTTTGTTTGGGTTTTGAGCCATTGCTGTTAGAACACTCATAGCAGCAACTGTACTCCAGTTATGGATCTCAAAATCAATGACCTCTCTTTATATGAACTGGATTTAGGGATATGTCTATTTCACAATCAGTAAGTTCCCTTATTTCCTGCATTGCAAATTAACTTTGTGCAATTCCGCTTGCTGATAGCCAAGAGGAACATCCAGCTACTAGCACAAATGTTGGACAATTTTCACCTTCCCAGCCTCTGATAAAACTTGCTTAGATCAGAGACAAGCAAGTATGAAGGAAAGTTATCCTGGCACCACAAGAGAAACATGCTAGCGAATCCTGTTGCAAAGTGATCTTAAAGCTCAAATCAGCTACAATAAGGAAATAAATGAATCATGCATACAGATGCTTCATGAGGCAATTTGAAGGACACTTGTGTGGTCGCTATGAGGGGAAAGACATGTCCATGCCAGGCATGCAGAACTCTGAGTAACCTAGAAGGCAACAAGCCTCTGGCACTAGCCTGGGCAGGTGCCCTGTATGGACCCATCTGGGGCTCTGAGCAAGAGGATCTTCTCCAAAGCAAGGTCTTCCTTTGCATGTGCCCCGATCTCAAAAAAGTTCTCATCTGCTCTGTGCCATCCCTGATTCCCTGTGCCACCTTCTTTGCATTGCAGAGCAGGTGAAGGTTCACTGTTTGACATATCTGGATTTCAGCATCTAAAACACATTTTGTGTCAGGGAGTGGACAGACAAAATGGTAGTTGTTGTATGAGCTCCAGGAAGCATGACAAACTAATTAACACCTTTTAAATGCCTGACATCAGGTTGGTCACAAAAATGTCATATAAAAAAAAAACAGAACTCAGTGGCTCAAACACAGAACTATTGGGTTAAATTCTTATTTACAAATACTTTTACTTGAAAAACTTACAGTTAATTGGAGTCAGTCAGTTTTTCTGACTGAGATCCATTCAAACAGCATGGTGCAAAGTCAGGGATTATCACTAATTGGAAATGCACAGACACAACGACGATCTTGATGACCTACTACATTTTATCAATCCCAGATCGAAAGTTACGAAGAGTGTCTTCCATGAAACATCACTTCTCTGGACTCTGCAAACAGAGAGGATTGCCTCTGTAATGGTCCATATATTCATACACACTCCCGTCTCAGCCTTGCAAACACATTTTTGTAAGCAGCAGCAAAGCACATTCTAAAAGGGGATCATGGCTATTGGCATAACCATCACATGGCCAAGTTATGATCAAGAGATGCTCACACTCACAGCCTTGTTTCAGACTATTTCTAGCTCTTACCTGGAAGCTTAGGACCGATTTTCATCACAATTTCCACAGACCTTGAGCTTGTACGATGGGCATAAAGTCCAAACAGACGTGTTGATGAAATCATCCTCATGCACTCCCTTTAGCTCAAGAGAAGATTTAGCTTGTAAACACAGACTGCAAAGAGTTAGGGAGCCTGAACTGACTATTTGTGACTTTTTCCTTTCTATATCAGGTCTAATTTTTGTTTCTGTGAGGAACTGTGTTGCAGCCTCTAACGCAACAGGGGCTGTCTGCTATCCCATCATATTGGATTGGTTAACCTGAATTGTCTTCCTCAGTTGTATGGATGAATCTTGACTTCTGAAAATTAAGTTTCCAGGTCTTTTAAAAGAAAACAGAGAGCTTCTGCTCAGCCTGGTTTTGTTCTTCAAAGAGGGGTCTTGGGAATCCAGGTTGGGTAACATCTTCCAATAACAGTACAACCCTTAGAAATCTCTCCCTTTGCATTTCCTCCTTTTCAGTTTCATGAGGTCTTGCATCTTAGCTGTACAAATAAAACAGGTCTGAACCAGGCACTTTCTAAAATCCACTGATGCACATTAGAGAAACAGGTGTCTTAGGCCTGCTACTACTGACAAATAAAATGTTCTCTAGTTTAACTGGGGGCGTGTCTTCTCAGCATAAAGATGTTCCTGAAATAGAATGAAACTGGCTGGACATTGCTCTCCCTACCCTGATATATGCATAGAAACAGGACCGTGAGCAGAAACAAGAAAAGGGAAAAGGACTTCAGGTTGGATCCATACCACTTCTGTTCTTGGCTTTTGTTTTTAGTCTCTTTGTGGCTGATAAAAGCTGAGCAGCCTCATTTTGGGATGGACAACAGAATTCAGAGTACCAGCAAAATGAGTTGCATTAGCAGTCCCAAACTGTGTTATCTTCATGCCTGCTAGAATGAATACAGACTTTTCTTAGCACCGTAGTTGGTACTCAGCAGGAGATTGAAGGGCAAGTAACTCATTTGGAAAATTCACCATGCAATCATTCTGTAAGAGCAGCAGCATGTAACTTCCCCCTTTCTCCTTTTCCTTTTTGTTTTTATTTTTATTGTGTTCTTTAATTGGATACACTCCTGAGTACTTTTTGGAGACTATGAATGGATGCCAGGATGGACATGTCTTGATTTATGGAGGCAAAAAGGCTATCAGTGATTCACTTCTAAGCAGCATCTCCCATGCACTTAAATACCTAGAAATTTCATGAAGAAGAAAATCTACTACTTTAAGGGGAAAAATCACTGCTTTAACATTTCATTAAATGTATAACTCCAGGCATTCAATGAGAAATGCAAAGCTGATAATAACTATAATTGACTGGCATCTTCACTCTGAAGGATAGCACCACTCCGCCCAGAACTGAGCACACCCACGGGACATTGACACAATAAGCTAATAATTAGGCTGTGAGCCTTTCACAGCTCCTAAGGAGAGGCAGCAGTGCCAATCTTTTACCACTGCAAACCTACCGCGGTTCCCTCCAGCTACACTCTCTCTTCTTGTCCCCTCTTTGGTAGCCTGGTGGTCAAGTCCAGCTCTGCATCTGGCTTCTCTGGTATTTTTCCTTCAATTTTGAATTACATCTCTGTCTGGGAGTAAAGTGGGGAAGTTAAGAAACTTGGAAGCATTCAGACCTAACTTTGCTTTATCTCCTGTTTTCTGACCACGTTGCCTTTTCAGGGACCTGGAATTTGATTTCCAGCCCCCTTTTCTCTGTGATTGGACTCTGGCAACCACTGCTTCTCCTATCATTTCACCTTGCTCTCTGATCTATACAACTACTCACCAGTTCAGTTTTCATCCCAAGAGTCTCTTACAGGTGATAGTCCAGAGGCAGTTTCATGTCTACAAGGTTTCTGGATCCCCAACGAAAGGATCTCCATGACCTCCCTTCTTGCTACTGCCACATTGCCAAGCTGCCTTCCCCTCAGGTGCTGAACTTCCCTTGTAAAGCAAAGCAACTCTAGCAGAGTAGAGTATTTGATTCCTACTGTCCTTGAAGGAGCAGACCACACTTGAGAGAAGGCTTTGTACTAGATTAGAGTTTGTATAAGGAAAAAAAGTGTCAAATCTCTTTCTCCTGCAATCACCAATGTCATCTTTCATTCTGGCCACATCATCAGATTTAGGAGCATGAACAGCCACCAGCAGAAATGTTATCAGTGTCATTATGCCCAGCAAAAACAAAAGTATCTCAGCATGTTTTGTTGTCGATCTTACTTGTATCACATGCAAAGCACACTTCCTGTTGTCATTTTTCTTCCCTGGCAATCCGATATCTTCAAGCAAGAAAATCAAGTTTGAACAGTGAAAATTCGAGGACAAGCATTTTGTTGAGCAGTTGCCTTTTGATCTAAGCTGATGATACTTACAGAAGCAGCATTAATCAGAATTGTTTAGGGAAATAAAACCTGAACTCTTCATTCAAGCCCCAGTTCTGCTTGTCTTCATTCATGCAGAGCTGCATTGTGCTTTGTAATCAGTCCAACAACAACGTTATGCTCCTCTATTTCCTGCAGTGCTCAGTAACATGGCATATCACAGGACATGGTTGCCATGTAGCGCAATTTCAGGGGTACAATTCACCATTCAGCTTTTGATGTGGTCCAACATCATCCAAGCTTGAGAAAGGCTGATGCAAAGTGATGTTGGTTTGAGTCAACCCCTCCCTCTCAACACCTCTGCGTCCTCTGGGGTCAGTTCTCACCATTTTGCCTGTGCTGCCCTCCGAATGCTGTGGCCTAATTAACTTCAGTGCAAGGATTCAACCCACAGGAAGCTTTCACTAACAACTGCTAAGAAGTATATGAGAAGCTCTCAATTTTCATCTTGCCTGCATTGCTGTGAAATGATGACAGAGCTCCCTGGCTGATGCTGAAGCTCTTTGAGCCTCTCTCGAGCAGTAGCTGAGATGCAGCTCACCACAGAAACAGTTGAATACTCAGCAGCCCACCTTTGCTTTTCATCTCAGCAGTCTGCAAAGAAGTACTTGGAGTGTCAGTGCTTTCTGTGATGCACAGATTTTGGATAGTGACTGTTCCAAGCAGCCATAATTTGCTCTTTAACTTCCTTTCTCCAGCTATAGTTAATTCATGGTACAAAGGTGCTACCTTGGATACAGAAACTGAGGAAGTGGGATCCCTAAAAGAGAGATTACACCTTCCTGCTTTTTGTACTCACCTTGTATTTGGGACTTAAAAATTCATCTAGATAAAACAAGGGAAGCTAAGAAAATACCCTGACTTCAGGTCACTCCCTTTCTTTTGAGACAAGAAACCAACCTGAAGGGCCTCAGTGTGAGCTGCAATTTAGCAATAGGACAACAAAATGGTTTTGTAGAGAAAGGGCTTGTTCATTTTGCTAAGAATTGTTGGAACAATTTCTTCTTCTGTTATGAAAGCTGACAAGGAACTTCTTTTAATCTGTCACTCAGTCAAAAACTGCAGCTGAGAGATGTGGTTATTTATCTTCATTGGAAAGTTGAGAACTTTGGGAGAAAAAGTTCCCCAAAAGCATCCCCAGGAGCAGACTCTACAGATGAATTTTCAGTTCATGACAGCAGGAATTGTTTCACCAGGAGCTTACTGGAAAAAAAAAAAAAAAAAAAAGCAAGCCTCATCATGAATCTGGATCCAGAGAGAAAGCAATCATGTTGAAAGCAAAAGCTGTAATTTAATATATGAAGAAGATGGGACTTTATTCCACACTCAGAAAAGGGAATGTGCTAATGTGCTGCTAATGAAAGTATATTTAAAAAGGAGCTAAAATGGGTGCAAAAGGACTCTTTTTACATATCTGTAAAATGTGCCTCAGCTCTATTGAAATCCCCTGTTAAGAGAAGCACCAGTCCTCTTCTTCATTTTCTACCTGCAAGCGCTTCAGAGTAGTCCATTCTTTTGGTGCTTTAATAACAGAGAAAAAGCTAGCAGTGAAGAGCCAGCCTGGTTAACAAAGACAGCAATTTCCCCCTTTTTGTCACAGCTTCTTGTCAGTGGATGCCCAGAAGCAAAGCATGGAGGATGCCTTGCAACCATTTCATTCCAACCCCAATCCTGTATTTAGATCTGGAACTTTGGGGGAAAACTGCTGGATTAGCAGTGTGGTCACATAGATGAGGTTAGGTGTGGTCCCAGAGCATGGGGCACCATGCTTGCCTTTCCCTGGGGGAAACTGGGGCATTTCAGCACATCCTCAGGCCAACAAATGAGGCCATGGCACAGAGTCCATCAGTCCTCTAGCTTCAGAATGGAGAAGGAAAACAAGGTGCAATATTGGCTGCTTTCCCAGAAATCTGCAACCATGCCTTGACATTCCAGGACTGTCCTCTCAAATATGCTGATATGCTCTCCCCAGGATATGCAAAACATGGGGAAAGGCCAGGAAGTGACACATGCCAACAGGATACTCAGATCCTTTTGGGGCTAAGCAAAATACCCAAAAACATCTCAAATGGCACTGGACACCTGGAATATGCCTTTCTAGTAGAAACTGGTAAAAATTAAATAGTAAGGATAAGTACATTAAATTACAATTGTCAATGTGAGATGTTCGCATAGTGCAGTAAGAGATTCACACACTGCTAAAATAGTTATTGTGTTTATTGCTTAACACACCGGGTTAAGCAGGTGAGATCTGAGAAACTGGTAAGATTTGTAAGTCTGGATATATTGAGGCCCTGGTTTGCACACATGGCAATGGCCTCCAAAATATTACAGTCTATATTGAAAATACCAATAGTTTAGAAAGAAAAGTAGATAACATCTTCTGGGAGAGCACTGAACAGAAAGTAGGTGGAACACAGAGCAACTGTGATTCCAGGGTCATAGAAAAAACAACATTTTTCTATGTTGGAATTGGACAGTCTGTTTATAAAGGGACCAATAATTACTTTTAAAATCCGTGAACAATTTTCAAAGTTGTAGAATAATTTTATTTGAGAATTAATTAAATAATTCATCCTGAGCCAATAAATATTTAATTTTAGTGTTGATAATTTAAAGCAAAATATGAAAACAAACAAGACCTGTACCAAATTTTTTGACTATTTAATGTAAAAATGTTGGAAAAAAATTACTGATTTAAATGTATTTCTGGATTCTTGGTTTTTTCTCCAATCATAAACAGCTGTGAGAAAGCAACAAAAATTTATTCATTGTGTGTGTCCATGAAATCTGCATTCCCCTCTTTGTTCTGAAATTCTAAGTGTGAAAAATAAGTTTAATTTTAGAGGACCACCTCAGATAATAAAGACTGCTGTCTTGTAAAGGCAGAAATTATATCTTAAGATATACACAAAAACAACTTCAGCTGCTTGTTTTGCTGTGTGTTTGCTGGCAATGCTTTTGTTGCCATAGATTAATTTTTTAAAAATATCTTCCAATTGAAGATTAGTTAAATTCAAACTATGTCAGAAGATGGGGTATTTTATCTGGTAGAGAACACAAGGAGGAAAATTATTATAATTTTAAAGAGAAGAAAGAATGAAACAGCAAGGCTTTCAACTTAAGAGAAAAGTCTGCCTGCTGCAAGCAAATCTTTTTAGAAATAATTGCCTATGATTAGTGTTTTAAAATCTGCAAATTCGCTGTCTTGCTATTGAGCAGAAACAATGCTGAGTTGAAACAGAAATGCATAAAGGAAAGAAAAGCTTTTGGATCATTTTATTTCTCTCCTTACACCTGGACACATTGAAGCTGTAAGTGTCTCTTGTGCAGTGCTGACAGCCAGAGGGCTTTGCCCACTGAGAAGATATCTAATACTCCAGCAGAGCACTCTCCAGAACTTGGAACTGCTGGCCTGCTTTTTTGGCAGGGCATCTGTTGGTGAATCTCCTCTTCGACAACCCTCAATGAGCCAGAAGTGTTCAATGCAGCATCAGGATTCAAAGATCCCAACCATATTACAATCACTGGCTTGATTGCAAGGCATATGCACAGGGGGCACTGGGGGCTTCTGGGCTCCGAACAGAAAAATAAGGGTTGTACTGAGGATATTCCAGCCCAGTAACCCACCTTTGACACTGGCTGGTAGTGGACGTTTAGGGAACCGGTATGCTAAACAAGTTAAAAGGTTGCATTTCCTCAGAACCTTTTCCAGCTTCTTGCAATCCATAGTTTTGAGATTTTCTGAGCGGGAATTTGCCTCAAGACCATGATGAATTAATGATGAGTTGATCTCCAGGAGTATTTATCGCACTCTGGAAATATTCTTTCCATTAATCTTCCCACTGCTAAAATAAACCCCACACTTTTTCTCTCCATCTTTGTTACATTTTCCACCATCATTTCACCACTGCACATCCACCAGAGACCAACATCACAGCCTTCTTCAGATGAGTTTTAAGATGGAGCCCCACAGCTTAAATTGATGGGTTAAGGCTGTCCCACTCTTCCATTCAATGATATTCCACATTATTCATTCACTAAAAATTAACATGTCTAAAATAATGAGAGACAATTATTGGAATCCTGCAGAGTTCTTTATTGCCATTTGGATTACCCCATAAATTTCAGTAACACAATCTGAGGTTGGGTCTAGCCAGTCTACATCACTGAAGAAAAGGCAGCCTGATTCCATATGTCTGAATGCATATGCCATGCTGGACAGTCCTAATGAGCATCCACAGTCCCCTCAAACCAACGGATGCATGTATTACTTTGCAAAACGCCTGAGCAGTTATTCTTTGTTATTCTCCTGACGCAGAGAAGAAGCTGTATATAATGTGGTACAGGATCAAGAGAGAATATGAGCCACTCCAGCCTGTTGAGCCCATAAATGTGTCCAAACAGTGAGGCAGTGGAAGAGAGAAAGTGACACCTATAACAGCTACAGTGTGCCTCTGCCTGTATAATCCACTTCCATCAAACCAGTTATTGAACAAACACATAGGAGGAAACATATAACAAGATTTTGACAGGTTAGCTAGTACCTCTGCTTTCAACAGTTAATAAATAATTGATACTGTCCTAAACACATAGGAAAGCTGTAATTAACAGTGGAAATTGTATTATTGCCTTTATCTCTAACAAACATAAATACAAGAGTGTAAAATTGCATGTCTTATTTATACTTTTATCATATAGCAACTACAAGACTGTTTAGTAGTCCCTGCCTTCCCTACTCCATATAGAGTGCTGTCCAGTTGATCAGCTGAGATTTATTCATTTCACTCATGTGTTTTATTGTTATTTTAGTTAAAAATAAAAGCTGGAATTGTTAATTCCACCAAAGGAGTGGAATTTCAAAATTTAATATTTCCATGACGTCTCTTTTATCCAATCTGCTCCTGAAAGGAAGAACTCTTTTCTCCACAAAGGCTAACCTTGCACAATACACATTCATTCAGGAATCACACAATGAGTAATGGAGTGCTATTTCCATGGTTTTCACAACAAATGAGGAAAATGGACCTCATATCCCTGCCCAGAGGCAGATCTGCTCGGCAAGTCTGATCTCAGAAGTTACTTTTCCAAGTCATGAAGTGCTGAATTGACCTCCCAATTTAAGCACACAAATAATCAAGTGGGTGTCAGTAGCCCTTTGGTATGCATCCCAGCCTGCAGGCAGGTAGCGAAATTACATACAGTGACAAACAGGTTTCCCAGCATCTTTTACAAAAGCAACTTAAGGGATTGCAAGCTTCCTTCTCCAAGATAAACACCTCTTTAAGAATAAGATTCGAGGTATTTTGAAGTAATCAGCAGCGATCCAGCAGAGGAACATTGCTTCAATGAGCTCTGAGTCTGGGAGATGATAACCCTCAACTCAGGACAGAGAGCAGGGGTGAAGCCCAGAGTGTGATGGGATGGGGTATACCATACTGCGTCACCCTGTGCCCATGGATGCCAGTAGTCATATTGCACATAAAACAAGAAACAGCGTTGTCTTTGAGTTAGAGGCATGAAGATCATTAAAAACAGGTGTGGGTGGTGAGACTTTTTTTTTCCCCACAGCCATATCATGATTTTTTTATGCATAAAACTGAAAGCTGTTAAAAAAAAGGAAAAACAAAAAAGCAGAACAAGACAGGATTATCTTTTTTTTTTAATCTTTTCAAAGACAAGGCTTTCCCTGCAAACCAGGTGGTTGTTGGTTCTGCCTTTCAGCAATTTGCAAAACCCACTTTAGCACCATTGTATGGTATCTGCACATACCATTTGAGAGGCTGGGATTTTTAAGGGTGTGCAGAGTCATCTGTTTTCCTGGTCTTGTAGCAGAGACAATTTGAGGGAAGACCATTTATTAAAAAGAAATAGAAATGTCTGACCAAAAGGTTTCCTTGAAAAAGGAAGAGCGTTGGGACCTTTCTAGCTGGGGGAAAACAACCTCACCATGAAGTGACACCTGTCCCTGCAGGCGTCACCAGACTGAAGCAATGGAGAAAAATGAGACTTTGCAAACACTGATGTCTTCTCCTTTGTCCAGGTACTTTCCCTGTGTTTTCTTTGGGAATCAAATAAGGTGTGATTACTCAACAAGACCAGATGGGGCACCCCATGTTTAAAACTGTCCCCTTCTTCAATGTCATTTTAGCTAAGATGGACTTGCTCATTTTCCCATCACTTGTCCTTAGAAGCATACCATCAACAGTGTGGGGCCAAGGGACTATGGGCACCAGCGGAGAAGTGGGAGGTTTTCTGCGGGCCACGAAGGCAGTGTCCTGTTTTCAATTCGTAACTAAGCAAACCCAATAAGAAGACGAAGGCAGAACCCACTATTTAGGACCTTCCTTCTACAGTCCCTTGGGCAAGGTCCACTAGTTTGCCAGCACCACAGAGGCATGACTTCAGTTTGGCATGCTGTCAGGTGTCATCCATGATTAGCCATCATTGCACTAACAAAGCTGGAGTTTTTATCTTCACAGGTTTCATTTGCCAAAGCTTGTGTTAAGGTCACACTTCATTCATGGGATTGGGGAACAGCACTCTCTATCTGTTTAATCAGAGAGGGGGAAATAATAATAATTAATTAAAAAAGTGCTGTGGAAAAACAGATCTCTTTAATATAATAGTTAAATCTCTAAATACAGAAAACCTCAGAAAAAAAGCAAGAACTGATTACATTAAAACTCATGAGTCTAAGATATAGCTGCTGATTTTGATGGGACTTGACTCATAATTTTTTTAATATTTTGCATGACTGGTGCAATAAACTCACTTTCATAAAAAGAGCGAGAAAAATATCAGAAGCATGAAGACAAGCCACATCTGAAATTTAACCAAGAAATCTGTCTTCATCAGACCTGCAGTGCTTTAGATCCTCAGTGTTTCTGAATGGCTGTAAAGAACTGAATGGCTGTAGATAAATTACCCTGAAAGAAGTCTAAAATGTCAACACCAGACAGTGAAGAAACTAAATTCAACCTAATAACATAATCAGAACTAGCAAGGCAGGTTAATGACCTTCTACTTCACTGTCTAATGGGGCACATATCTTACAAGAATAAATGGATTGTAGAACATAACTACATATACTGGATTTTTATAAATAAATTATTGTAACGCTAATTGGGACTAAATTACCATGTTTTAAAGTCATCTAGTAATTAAATTTTCTAGGGGCACAGTGCCTAGTTCTTTTATGCTGTAGAAAAATATTTTCTCTGATTATGGTACTGACAAAACATAACTGACATAATTTCTGCCTAACTGTTTTGATCCCCAAAACAAATTCCCTCCAAATCCATTAACTTATCTTGAAAATATCTGGAGGATTAAAGAAAGAGATTGAATGCTAACCCTTTAAGTCTTTAAAGGATATCCCAGTTTGAGGTAAAACCAACCATTTTTGTCTTCTGTAATTTTACATTTTAGTTAGGCCTCCTCTAACTCTCTGAAATTAACAGCATATTGTGGAGCAAACTGCTCGTTCTCAGGATGATAAGGCCAATGTTTGTGCTCAGTGCCAAGGGATGGTGTGCAGAGAGACCCTTGCTTATAATTATTACTA